>CABHPR010141413.1:0-31031 GCA_902168415.1 Peromyscus melanophrys
TGTTGGAACAGGTGTGGCCTTGTTGAAAGAAGTGTGTCACTAAGGATCGGCTTTGGGCTTTCAAATTCTGAAGCCAGGCCAAGTGTTTTTCTCTCCTTTATGATGCCTGTGGATCAAAATGTAGAAATATCAGGTCCTCCAGCACCCTGTCTGCCTGTGTGATGCCATGCTTCCTGCCATGCTGATAATGGCCCAAGTCTCTGAAACTGTAAGCTGGTCTCAAATAAATGATTTCCGTTCTAAAACTTGCTGTGGTCATGGTGTCTTTTCACAGCAATAGAACATTGACTAAGGCAGAAGTTGGTACCAGGGAGTGGGTTACTGCTATGATGGGGTGACTATGCTGATTGTTGGTCTAATGTGGACTTTCAGACTTTGGATTAGGAAAGTGATTGGACACTTAAATGGGCTTAATGGGCCATCCTAGTAGAAGGATAGAAGCTAGTGGTGCTGAGAGTGATTTGAACTGTGGGGACCCAACTCAAGAAGTGTCTAAGGAGAAGAATGTTGTGAGTGACCTAAAGACCACTCTTGTGATATTTTTGGCAAAGAATGTGGATATTTTCCATGCTCGACCAAAAAAAAAAATTGCCTGAGGCTAAGTTGAAGAGTTTCAGATTAATGACATGGGCAGAGGAGATTTTAAGACAGTCTAGTATTGACTGTATTGCTAGGTTATTAATGGCCACGCATACACAGATCTGTAACAAAAAGAACCAAGCAAAGCAAGGAAAAATGCAATATGTACAATTTGAGTTGAAAAGGAGCACCAGGAAGTGTAATGGAGCCAAGTCCAGTGCTCAGTGACACAACATTTTAAGTAAAGCCTTATCCCAAATGAAATAAAAGGAGTGATGACCTCGGAGGAAAGATCCCATACAATGAAGCTTCCAATTTGTGAAAAGGAATTAAAAAGAAGTTTAGGCTGGGTGTGGTAGTAAACTCCTTTAATTCCAGCACTCAGAAGCAGAGGCAGACAGACCTCTGAGACCAAGACTCTCACCATATATAAAGATCAATTAAGTGTGCACAAAAGACATTAATATACCACCTGAAATGCAGAAACTTCTAGGGAAGATATTTTAAGGTACAGGGAAATGCAAGAACATCCTGAAGAGACTGCAGTATCACTGGGGATTCCCCTAAAAATTGACAAATGTGGTTATATGAAGCTCAAACATTTTTGTATAACAAAGGAAATAATCATTAAGTTGATGTTGGCAGCCCAACAATGAAAAGATTCTTTAACAACTAAATAAGTCAGGAGATTAATATCTGACTATATAAAGAACTGCAGAAACTTTATACCCAAACAAAATTCCTTCAGCTAGTAAATGACTCAATGAAATGAATAGTTCTTGAAGAAACACAAATGGCTAAAAAAATCTTGAAAAACTACTCAACAACCTTAAACAGGAAATTTCAAATTAAGACTATTTTTTGCTTCCTTTTCACCCTGGGAGAAATAGTGAATACCAAGAAAACAAACAAATGTTATCAAAGGTTGTAGAGAAAAATGAATATTTTATTCATTTCTAGTGGGAACATAAACCAAAGAAAACATTATAGAATCTTGTGTGGATTTTTCTCTAAAAGTTAAAAATAAATTCACCAGTTGACCCAGTGTACTCTTGAGAATGCACCCAAAGTTCTACTGTACATACACTTCCATATCCATCATTAGGGATGTTCTATTTGCAATAGCTATAGATTAGAATGAGCCTACATATCCATGAACTGAATAGCAGATTTTTTTTAAATGTGTTACATATACACAATGGAATTTTATTGAGTAATAAAGAAAAATGAAATCATGGAATTTGTAGGAAAAAAAAAGAGGTAAGGATGTACGAATCATTAAGTTCAGTGAAATTACCCAGGCTCAGAAAGACAAAGCTTTATATTTTCTGTTATACTTGCCCTTAGATTTAAGTCTTTCCTGCTCTCTCTCTCTCTCTCTCTCTCTCTCTCTCTCTCTCTCTCTCTCTCTCTCTCTCTCTGTGTGTGTGTGTGTGTGTATATGTGTTGTATCTGTGTGTATATATGGTTAATGGGAGTATTTTACAATACTATAAAAGCAACCATGACGAAAGTAAAGATCTTAATCCAAGAGGAGAGAGAACAGAGATTAAAAGAGAGACATAAGAGAAGAAGTAGGACTATTAGAAAGAAAAATACCCCAAAAAGGGATAAAGGGATGGAGGAGTGTCACACAATATCAAGAAAAATAAGAGCAAAATATTTGTAGAACTGTCTACATTGAAACCCATTATTTTTAGGCCAAATTAAAACTTAATGAATCTATTACAATTTGAATAATTTTACAAAATGAATATTAAATAATTTTTATTAAATAGAATATATAAATTTTCAAAGATATTCTAAACATATTTATTATAGTACTAGTAAAATGTGAGCAAAACTCATGAATCTAGTATGACTAGAAGATAGAAACAAAACTTTCCTAATTAATCTCCTGAAAAGAAAAATAATGTGTTCTTGTATTAAAGGAGACATCAGTTATAGATTATTGAGAAGTAGATATCATTATTCATGAATTCATGATATCAAAATGTTGCTTTAGAGAAACTTTCAACACTTAATATACTTTTAAATCTGATAAATTAAGTATGTATCTATATCAAGAAGCTTGCAAAACAACATAAAATTGGACGCAAAATAAATGTACTTTCTAATCACCATGTGAAATAGTATAGACTAACCATGTTTTCTTATCCCTTTACTGAACAATAGTGAACCAGCAAAGTTAAAGAAATGCTTGCTCCAGGAGGTACTTGTTTATGGAAGACAAGACTGAGCAGCCTAAAGTAGCTCTTTAATCAAAATTAACAGATTATTTATCAATTCTGCTTTTGAGGCAATGTCTTCAAGTAGCCCTATCAATCAACAGCCCTTGCCCTTGCCAAGTCCAGAAGAGGTTGTCTTTTGTGACAAGACTCGAAGTATCTTCATTTCAGGTTCTAAAAACTGGCAGACCCTATGGCCTCTAGATTCACAATAGGGCTACTGCTAAGGGGGTACAACCACCACCACCATGCCCCCAAGACACAGTATTGAGAATGATTCTATCCCCTGAGGGTGGGTGAGGTATGACAAATGTAAGAATAGGACTGTACTTTGTAAATCAGTGCTAGGCTGATGCAGTATAAACCCTAGCAAACCCCAACAGCCACTTCTCCAGGCCAGTATCTGAGGATGGTGCCTATGAACCAAACTCTTTACTAGTAGTGACTCATATTCGTGACTGGATGGACTCAGATTCTGGTTTACTTGATGTTAGGTTGCTGGCAGTCGTCTCAAGGAACAGCATTGTCAATGCTGGCCCCATTCCTCTGCTGTACTGATCTCAACGCATGGTGAGTCTGGTGTGAATTGGCACTTTGGCACTGGTAGCCATAAGAATGCCAGCACCATCACTTTCCCCTACTCCATTTACAACACCATAGATAAAGTCATCCCGTTTCTTTTGGAGAGGAAAAGGGAAGCAATTGTTAACTCGAGAGCCTAGGGCTAGTTCTTTCATGGTGAATCCAAGTATTGGGCAGACCCTCAACATCTTCTCACATGTTTGTGACTGTGGGCAGGCCTGTTGTGACCCAAGGCAAAGGTCTCTGTGAAGTATGCTCTACCCCTTTTAAGCTACCCTTTCCCATCCAGAATAATATACCAACAAACATACCAACAGAAGATCTGGAATAAACCTGGACTCTGGCGCCCTCTATTGATGGCATAGTGACAACACATCAAACCAAGGCTTAAGAGAAACCTCAATGTAAGTAAGCCATTTTACACTAAAACACCAGCAAGTGTCACAAGAACAGACAAAAGCAGCTTTTTGAAAATTTCCAAAATTTTCCACAAAAAAGGGACAGAAAGTCAAGCTTGTAAGATGTGAATAAAAACCAATTCCTTTACACACAGACACTGTCTCATGCTGTGATGGCTGCAGCATGAAATGTTTCTGACCTTATGTCTAGTTTCCAGCTAAAATGCTCAGGAATGTGAGGAATATTGACAGATCTAACCAAATTGTTGGACTAATCTGGGAGACATCTCATATTAGGCTATGGCTATGTAAAGAGATTAACTGCGTATGATCCAGAGAGCAAGTGAGCCAGTAAACAGCATTCTTCCATGGCTTCTATTTCAGTTTTTGCGTGAGTTCCTGCAATGATGGATCATAACCTGGAAGTACGAAAAGAGATAAATTATGTTCCCCCAAAAGTTGCTTTTAGTCATGGTATTTATCACAGAAATAGAAAGCAAACTAGAACATGAGGTGAGGACTAACAGGAATAAGTAAGTTGTTGGGGTTTATGTTCCAGGAGTCTGTATATTGCTGCAGCCTCTTCCTGTATTTCTTTCACTCTGCCTCTTGACTGGCTTGATATAAACTGCTACTCTTTGGTTAAAATTTTCCATTCAGTGACTGGTTCTCCCTTGCCCTATGCTATTGCTGCCCAAGATCATGTGGTCAAGAGACCATGGACTGATCCCTCTAAAAGCAAGAGAAAAAAAATAACTACTCCCTTTCAGTTGCTTTTTATAGGTATTTTGGTCACAGTTGCCCAAAAGTAACTATTACTTTATAACAAGCATCAAGTTTTTCAACGATTAACGATTTCATGTACTGGACAAAATAAGCATGTGACTATAAAGTAGCTTATAAGTACTCTCTTATTTCACAAAGAATGTGAAATAATTATTTAATGGAAGCCAATGATCTGTTAGAAAATGCAGATAAACAATTCAGCCCTTTATCAGAGAAATTAAAGTAATTTTTAAAAAATCAAGCAATTGCCAAATGAAAAAATAAATTGAGCCAATTAAAAAAAAAATGTGACAGGAGTCACTACTGGCCAAAGAGACCAACTGTAGAAAAGAGCTGTGAGCTGGAATACTGCCTACTTGAAAATACAGTTAGAGGGGAAAAGAATGAAAATGAATACAGAAGACCCATGAGAACACAGGACATGATTAAAGGAATAAATACATTTTTGAAAGGTAGAAATAGATACTTGAAAGTCAAATAGCAATGGTAAGGTTCAACTCAAAGACGTCTATCCTAAGACATCCTATAGTCTAGCTCTCAAAGGACTAAGACAAAGAAAAGATTCGTATGCAGCAAAAGGGATATTGCATATACATGTCCTAACTCTGTGTACAGTTTGTTCTCATCACAATGCTTATACTGCAGAATAGATGAAATCTGTAACAGTGCTAAAAGCTGTGCTGTGCTCCACCATGATATCTCTTGGAAATGAAGGAGAAACACACACATTTACAAACTGACAAAAGCTAAAAGAATTCACCATTACCAGAACTGGGTACACAAAGTACCAAGGGGAGTTCTGACTAAATACACTGTAAAGTACAAAACTACTTTTAAGGGCAACCATAGGACTGATTTGGATTGCTACAGTATTGTAAACATGATACGTAAGCGACTATGATCTAAACTAAAATAATTCAAACTAATGGTAATTATACTAATATCCTGATAGAGAACTGATTTGAAGTTGTAAAGTGGGCATTAAAATTCAAAGCATCTCGAATATATCATCTTCCACTCTTGTTTCTTTACCTTTCTCCAAATCAAATTTAAATGGCTATCCATTCAAAATAGTTCGTTATAACCAAAACACATTTCTTGTAAGAGTCATGGCAACCATAAAACAAAGACTTATAATAGACACATACAATTTAGTAACCAAAAAGTCAAAGTATCCAGAGTTCTTTATAGTTACATAAGTGCATAGTTACATAAGTGAGTATAAACAGTTCTATTTTGCTAAAAGAATTTAATCATCTATTTTTCATTACTTATCTGGACTAATTATATTTAATATGAGTTATTGTCTTTATAAATTATGTACTGTCTTTAGTTATTTACTGAGCTCTAATACCTTTGAGATAGTAAAAAAAATGAACATGCTTGATATGCTAAATTTCCTTCTAAAAGTAATTATTTCTCAAAATGTGTGAAACTTGTGGATTGGAATCCAGAGTTCTTAGAAGACATTTGACACATCCATCCTGATATTGAAGAGCTTGCTTGAGCCCATTACTAAAATGTTCTACTTTTCCACATTGTTTATCCACAGGAGAAAAAAAAAGCACAGCCAACATAAAAATATAGCCCTAAAATTTTCTGAAAGTTTGTAGTTTGGAGATTGTAAAATGAAATGCTGGTGCTAAAAATGATAATCTCTCATTTAAAATATTTAATGCAGAAAGTATATACCGTTGTCAAGCTTGTCTCTATATAGCTTATTTTTTTTATTTTGTTTCAAGTAGAATTTATTCAGCTTTTCTAATTCTGTGTTTAAATGAGAACAATGGCAAGTATTCTGTCATCCTGCAGTTCTCTCTGAAAAGCTGCTGTGGGGTATTTTCTATATGCTGTGAATATATGTTGCTTTGATTGATTGATAAATAAAGCTGCATTGGCCTATGGCAAGGCACCTTAGAGGCAGACAGGAAAGGAGAGAAACAAGAAGAAGAAAGGAGAGGCACCATCCCACAGTCCAGGAACAGCATGTAATGGCACACAGGTAATGCCACTGAATATGTGGTGACATATGGATTAATAGAAATGGGCTGAGTTTAGTTATAAGAGCTAGCTAGCAAGAAGCTTGCCATAGACCATACAGTTTGTAAATAATATTAAGCCTCTGAGTGATTATTTTATAAGTGGCTGTGGGACCGTGGGGACAGGCCAGACTGGAGAAAACTTCTGACTACAAAAAGCCTCCTGGTAGTCAGTATTATGTTAAATATTTTAGTTGAAATATCTTATTAGTGAGTCTCCTAATACTCCACTTACTTGTTTTGATGTTAGAAAAGTACAGTTATAAGAAAACTTAGCCCACAGCCTATGTGTGTAAAGAGTCTCATTGGAATGCAGGTGTGCCAAAAAATCTTTTATCATAATCCACAGTTGTATTTTTGTCAGAAGTTGGGAATTCCATATCCTGTAAAGTCTGACCTGTCACTTTCTACTTCTGCAAAAAAAAAAAAAGTTCATTCCTGAAAAAAAGCCAATTGACTCTTATGTCCCATTCCATCACCATGATAAAATATACTTAGAAAACACAGTCCATATTCAGCATGCGGCAGTTCTCATGTTGAGACCTTCAGAAATGACTTAGATTATTATGAATATGTAGGTTCTTAAATCTCTGTGCAAATATACATAGGTGCATTCTTTATGGTTACAGCTTTGACTTATTCCAAAACACACGTAAAGCTTTGCAAGAGGAGCACTTGCCTAGGTGGAGTTAAGAATGATTCTCTATCAATACATGAGGAACCCAATGGCACTGTGCTATGTGCCAGAAGATCTTTGAGCCGAGCACACAGGCTTTCTAGAATACTGTGTGATGGTCTATATCTTACTCCATTTTTCTCCATCTGCAGGAATGTGGAATCACCTTTGGTTTAGAGAAGTTGAAACCATTTAGGAATTACTTATAAAGTGAGAAAGTCATTAAAGAGAAATGTTGTATAATTAAAGGTCACAAATTATCTCTGCCCCCTTCTCATTTCTTCAGGATCACTGCAATGTTCTTTTTTTCACAACTGAGATTTTATTGGTGGAGGAGCAGAGTACACAGACATTTCAATTCTTAAAACACGTATCCAAACTCTGAAGAGTCACAATATTCATTCGTGAACCGATTCAGTCACAATGGACACAGTCTGGACACTTGAATCTGCTAGAAGTCCCTTTTAAATATGCCTGTCAAAGCTGACACAGGAAATACATACATATATATATATATATATATATATATATATATATATTTTTAATATGCATATGAAAATACAATTTAAATGGAGAGAAACTTGGATCAAACTCACTGTGGTGTTCTAGAGTACTTATACATGTTTTCACAGGCCTCTTCTCTGTATAACACAGCCACACAGTAAAGACTTTAATGTCCCAAAAGAAAAGAAGTATTCAATAATGGTCACTATGTTCATTAATTAAGGCAGAGATAAAAGATACTATGATATTGTTCAATGCTGGATCAATTTTTATTATAAACTGGAACAAGACTGCACAAAGAAAATGTGTTTCTATCACAATTAAAACATATAACTAAGCAAAACAAATATGGAAAATACTGTGTCAAACACATATTACTGGCTTTCAAGCTTGTCTATGAATCATTGTTGACCCAGGTGATATATTAATTACTGTCACTATACTACCTAAGACAATAACATAGAGGAAAGAGTTGTTTACTTTGTTAGTGATTGCCAATGCTTTAGTCTATGGTCAATTGGATCCATTTTTCTGTTCATCTCATGGTGGACAGTGTTTAGAAAAACAAAGAGGAAGGACCTAGGACAAATCAGAGTCAGTCCTAAGGTACTGCCTTAGTGACCTGATTCACATATTGAGACTCTACTACCCCCTTAAAATAACATCAAAGCCTCAGGACCAAATGTTCAATATATGAACTGGGAAATAGCATTTCATATTCAAACCATAAAAATGCTAAAAATTCAATACTTTAAAAATTGTGTATGAGGTTGATTGACAAGATAAATTTTATAAGCTCAAAGAAACTTCCTTTCAAAAGATTCTCATAAGATGAAACATCAAGTTTTGATTACTATAAAGCTAAGTCCACATAAGAAATAAACTGGTGCTCTGGGCTTGGTCATGCAAGTCTGTGATTGCAGTTGCTCAAGGCTAGTGTTGTCTTGATGAAGTGCTCCCAAAATAACCAAAGCAGAACATAAAACAGGGCTAAAGATATAACTCATTGGTTGAGAGCTTGTCTAGTATTCACAAGTCTTTGGTTCAGTATGTGGTATGTGTGAGAGAATCACATCCCATTAAATGTAAGACTAACTTAAAACCTATATTTGCATACATTTTGATGTTTGCTTAATACCTTTTCAAAGACTTAATTTGTATAAGCCTAAGTTCATTTATATTTTATGTAATGAAAAAATTAATTTAGTAAATGATTGTTTACTGTAACAAATCGGACATAAGCATGTTCCAGGACATCTCTGTTACTACTGTTGTAATAACTGTAGAACAGACCATAGAATTTGTCTGGTCCAAGCATGAGTGAATCTGAAGATACGTCTCAACTGTAGCTTACTTTAATTTCTCTCCAAAGCATCAAATAAACAGAGCAGCTGATGTAAATGAGGTAAGAAAGTAGGTGAGTAGTGTGAGTGAATGGGAAAGTTCATGGGGAGCACATACCTTTCTTCTTAACTACTTACATTTCCTCTCAAGAGCTCACCCAGGTTAATCAGTTTGGTTTTCTTGACCGACCCCTGGGCAGGAGAAGCTGCTGAATTCTAGAGCAGATCTGTGGGATCACTGCCTTTTATGTACCTACTACACACTTCGGTACACAGAAGCACCTTACACTATCGTAAAAAGGCAAGCCTCATTACACTCAGGAACCTCATTCTCTTCCATCTCTGAAGGGCCTGGGAGGTCTTCTTTTAATATTTGAGCCCACCTTACCAGCAATACTCTGATTCCTTTATCCACTGTACAAAATTGTCTTTTGAACAAAGAAACAATGCCAGCGCAAAGGATAAAAAAAAAAAAAACAATTACTTTTTCAATTGAAAGATTCTTAATTATTTTGATAAAAAAAAACAAAGCATCTTTTAGATATTTTCCGATCATAAAATGCTCTGCAATTTTTTTATGATTGAGTATCTTTATTAATCTTTTTGGAAATATATTCAGGAAATTTGAAATACAGATAATTTTTTGTTATCAGAAATGCAATAATGATCACATTCATATCAAGAGGTGCCATATGAACCTCATCTGATATGTTAGCATCTTTCACATTCACTCTTCATCTCAGAATAGACTATGGCACACTGCAAAATAGATTCCCTTTAGTTCATGACTTGTTCAGTTGCAAATTCATGTAAACTACAGAACCAGTTTGGCACCTGCTGTGATCATGAGTCTACTGCTGTTTCTCTAATCAGAAAACATTCCTATTAGATAAACCATCTGGCTTGAAAAGATTCCCTTTTGCATTCAAAATGGCTTTGTTAGAATTCAGCCAAAGTATATTTTAAAAGGAAAGATGTGTCAGCAAGACCAGTCTGTTTACTAATGGAACAGTTCTCTGTGAAAATGATCATTTGTGAGTTAAAAAATATACCCATGAAAATATTACACAGCATGAATGTGCTCTTGTCATGTGTGAACATGTGGATGGTGGGAGCCTCTGTCCATGGT
This sequence comes from Peromyscus melanophrys, assembly GCA_902168415.1. Taxonomy (NCBI): domain Eukaryota; kingdom Metazoa; phylum Chordata; class Mammalia; order Rodentia; family Cricetidae; genus Peromyscus; species Peromyscus melanophrys. The sequence goes on from CABHPR010141413.1 coordinate 10,265, forward strand.
TGTGAGCTGAAATTTAGTCACTTACAGTCATTAGCTGGAAAAGCTGATGAATTGCATTTTTCTCTGATTGCAATCATTTCTATTGAAGTGTGACATATGAGTGCTGCTTTGTGACCATCAGTAATACCTGGAGGTACCAGCTTGATGCTTGGTTAGACCCTGAATTTTGTTTATTTTGGTAGATATGACTCATTTTTACTTATGAACAAATTCTTCAAGCTTTATATGTGTTTTTAAAATTTTTATTCAAAGAGCAATAACAATGCGATGCTATTTTAAGAACAATTCATAGAAACAAATATATCTAGTTTTAATATTTTGAGGGAGTCTTGAGCAATGTGAAGATCAGTATTATATTTTCAGATCAGAATCTATGAACAAAAATGCTGAAAACAAAAATTTTGACTATTATACTAATTTTTAAAAAGTTCTATATTATTTTTCTCTCTTTCTCTTTTTTTGTGTGTATGTGTGCCTCTGTGTTTGTGTGTGTGTGTGTGTGTGTGTGTGTGTGTGTGTGTGTGTGTGTGTCTGTGTCTGTGTCTGTGTCTGTGTCTGTGTTTGTGTGTGCGTATGTGTCTCTGTGTATGCCACTTGTGTGTGATAGCCATTCTAAGCCACAAAGACACAAGCCAGAGAGGGGATTGGATTCCTGGAGCTAGAGTTAAAAATGACTGTGAATACCCTATTTTGGTGCTGGTGAATGAACTCAGTTCCTCCACAATAACAGCAAATGTCCTTAACTGTCAAGCTCCAGAACTCTGTAAACTTAAAAACAAAGCAACTCAGTGGTTGTTAGGAAAATATAGGCATTGAGAGAAATGTTTTTCACTAATGTCTTTTATTAGAATGTCTTTAAGAACATTATTGCATGAACACACTTTTGCTAAGATGATATTAAAGATGTCTGTGGTTAATAGCAACGATTGGCTGCATATTTTTAGATTGATTGAGACCTTCCAAACTGGGTCCTCAAATGTCCAATGTCTATACTTATTTGTTGTAGCAGCTCAGTTTTTCCAACACTCCAATGTGGAATTGTGCTAAATATGGAAAATATCAGCCATAACTGTATAGATTAAAAGAATGAAGTATCTATAGTTTGCTGTTTTCCCCTTTTCCTTTTCTACTTTCATTTTCTGCTCTACCTCCCTCCCTCTGTTCCTTCCTCCTTCCCTTTGTTCCTATTTATTTATTTATTTATTAATATATTTGTTTATTGTGTTTAAATAGGTTCTCTTCCTGTACCTCAATCTTGCCTAGAGCGTGTTGAATAGTCGAGGAAGTCCTCAAACTTGAGATCTCTTAGTCTCTAAAGTACTGAGATGAACATAAAGGCTACATGCCAGGTTTTCTTGATTTAGCAAACTATGTATCTAAAACAAAGACTGGCACTGGAAACAATGGCATTGTAGTCAACCAAAGTCTGTGGGTTTGTAAGATTCAATTGAAAACATAGATATCAGAAAAAGAAAATCATAATGGAGAAGGTGTATTCTGAGCATTGTTTGGATTAGCAAATTAGTGTTCCAAGAACTGGTGGCCTCAAATTTTAATAGAACAAAGAAACAGAAGCAACAGTTACAGAAAACTTAATATCCCTATGGGTAGTATGATGTTGTAGTAGGTCTGAGTAAGTCAGATGTAAACACTATCCATATAAAAGACTATCCATGGATGGCCAGGGGTGGTGCCGCATACCTTTAATCCCAGCACTTGGGAGGCAGTGGCAGGCAGATCACCGAGTTCAAAGCCAAGCTGCTCTACAAATTTAGTTCCAGGACAGCAAGGACTAAACAGAGAAACCCTGTCTTGTAAAACCAAAACCAGAAAAAATAGAAAAGACTATGCACAGTTTTGCATCGAAAGACTAAATACTTGAGAATTGCTTATGCGGTACACCCATTCTTTAATTTTTATCAATTGGATTTTGGAATAATAACTCACAGGATATACACCATACCCTGGCACACCTAGAACCTTCCAATACTTTGTACAATGCAGCACTCACTTGGCATGGTTTTCTGAGCATGAACTTGTAAAGGGTACACAATAAATGCTAGTTATGTGATTTAAAATACAGATATCACTGGCAGCTTCAACATCCATGGTCTGTTATTATTGATGCCTAAAGTAATTTGATTATGTTCATATAGCAGAATGAATACTGTTGAAGTAAAATCAATGGTAATGTGAAATTGGGAATCTCTGGAACTATGACGCCTTTAAATATTTGTTCTCATTCTATTTTGTTGTCATTTCTTTCCTATTGACTTTGAATTTTCAGTATTGCAGTCAAGATTGTCTTACAATCATTGTCTCTGGAGGCTATAAGACTATAATATGCATTAGTAAAATATGTTACACATTTCTGTATCTAGGAATGGAGCTGAGATTTCTTTTTACTGTAATAGAACTAGCAGGACAGCTCCCTTATGTTTAGCAGATAACAGTTTTCAGATCAGAGGATACTTTCCTATTATTTTTTTAAAAAGAAAATAACTACATACTTCTAAAATTTAGTAGGCAGAAAAATGTGATGAATTTCTAAGATGTAAAAGAGAGTAGTATAATTAATGCATGTAATGAAAGATGTGTAGTGAGAACTCACAAGTATAGCTATGTGTATGTTCTTGCAGGCATGACTGTCAATATGTGCATAGACATGCACTTATAAGTATTAGGATAAATCTTCTAAATCAGGTACAGAAAAACGGAAGTCAAAACTGAAAGAATTAATGTTTATTCAATTTTAGACTAAGTATTTTTCTTAAGGATTGTATTCAGAGTACATACTTAGTAAGGTAGTATAGAAAATTAATCTTTCTGCTTATTTTTTCAGGTAATAAAACTGATATTTAATTGTTATTTAGTATTTATAGAAACCAGATACTACCATAAGTGGTAATATACTCAGATTTTCTAACTTGTTTCTCACAATAGTTTCACATGGGTTCTGGAGAAGAGCAATCTCTACACAAGCCTCTGGGAGCTTTTGAACTACTCCTGAATGAGCTGTCTGTGTTTCAGGACATGTATTCCAATTGCATGACGATGGAATCCAGGAAACAGGAGGAAAGGGATGACACTTCTAGAGCTATTAATGCGTTATGGTTTATATTTGTCTAGGTCTACCTGAATTTTTTTTTTTATCAAATTGGCAATCAAGTTGTTGCCATGGACAGCAAATAAGAATCCTTGAAGTGTGAGGATTCAATTTAAAAGATTTGAGTAGAGCCAGAAATGTAGGCTATCTCCCTCCTATTTGGAAATATTGCTGCTTCACAGTTTATCGAATTCTTACTTAGTCCATGTCTTAATTAGGGTCTTTATTGCTGTGAAGAAATACCATGACCATAGCAACTCTTACAATTAGGGTGGCTGGCTTACAGTTTAGAGGTTTAATCCATTATCATCAAGGCAGGAAGCAAGGCAGCATGACATGGTACTGGATAAGTAGCTAAAAGTTCTTACATTTTGACTCACAGACAACAGGAAGTGGTCTCAGACACTGGGTGTAGCTTGAGCATATATGAGCTCTCAATGCCCACCTCCACAGTGACACACTTTCTCCAATAAAACCACACCTACTCACAAAGGCCAACCTCCTGATAGTGCCACTCCCTTTGAGGCTATTTTTTTTTCAAACCACATCAATCCTCTTCCCTAGAGAAAACTGATTCTTTCCCTTGGATGTCACTGATTGCCTATAGCTCTTTGTCCCATGGTGTGTGTGTGTGTATGTGTGTGTGTGTGTGTGTGTGTGTGGAATTTAGCCTATGCATGCTAATACAGATTGGTGTGGCCATTATTCAAGTCCTGTTTAAGCAATCATATTGTCAAGATTTTGTGAGTACAGCTTCCCTGTCACATCTAGAAGACACTGTCTCACACAAAGTATCCTGGTCCTCTGACTTTTGCAATCATTCCTCCCCTGCTTTTGTGATTTTTGGATGTTGTGATTTGGGTATATCGACTTCAGGATAGATGTACCAACAGGTGCTAAAATTCAGAGACTCTTAAATAATGCAGTAGATGTATGTACTACTTATTATACATCATCGATTTTTAACTGTGAAATGTTAACATGTCAGACAATTCTAAGATTTTCTGAAAATTTTGATGATAAATCCCCCACATCTTTTTCACAGCATTGTGATGTTTACCTTATTTTGGCTAAGAATGTTAAGTTCTGTTGGAAGGCCTTACAGGTCCATCTTATGAGGATGAATGGTATAGTTGCAAGAAACTTGCAAAGCAATGATTCAGGCACCACTTGGTCACATGATCTTCACTGCTTAAGGACAGCTTTCATTTACCCAGCCGGGTGGTGTGCTTTATGACCACACTTTAAATCTTGCTTTAAAATGCAGTCCCCTACAGTGAGCTCAATATCCATTCCCAAGGACTCGGATATGAATCTCCAAGAAAGAAACTGCTTGCACAGTCAAGTGTCATTAAAAAAAATGTGACTCTCTCTACTCCCAGGAATATTTTCTATATTCTTTGAAAGTTTGTTCTTTGTGAGTTTCCTTAGTTTCCGGTCCTACCTCAATAGTATATAAACTCTTTGAATCCAGCTCTTATATGAATTTGTTCAATACTTAGAACGGGGTTGGCACTAAATGACTGAACTGAAAATACATCTGTTGTAATAAATCTTTATGTTGTGGTGTCATAAAAAACGATCCATAAATAGATTTGGCTGTCAATTTTGTGAATTATTGTATATCCCTAAATGAATAATATTTCGGTACTTTAGGCTTTCAATTTTAGTTAGCAAAACTGGGCTGCAACAAAATATTTTGTAGCTACCCTTTAGCTCTGCCTACTAATCTAGAGGCACCATCACAGTCCATGTCAGAGGATGCATGCTTTCTGCAATGTGGATACTCTTAACTTTTTTGAAGTTAGCTACTGACAGAGAAGCAATCTTTTAGAAAAATTTACTGCTTTAGCTAACAATTTCCTGAAGGTGGTAATTGACTTATTCTGCAGAGTTCAGGGACCTTGTCAAGAATATCAAGTACAGTCTGATCCACACCTTCTTGATGGTATTCATGTAGTTAAACATAATGTGCGAACAAATTTTAATGCATTTATAAAGAAATCTGCCAAGGCAAATGGAATGGAAAAATCTAACTTCTTCTCTATGAATACATATTTCACATTTTTTCCAATATAATGCTCTATTTTACTCAGACACGGGTTGAATACTACCAATTTTCAGTGTGAAACCATAAATCAAACTGTTGTTGTCTTTGATATTTATCAATTTGTATCTTTTGAAATGATTTTTAAAATAATCAGTTTATAGTGGCATATGTCTATAGCCCCAGATACATGGTAAGCTGAGGCAGAAGGATTGTTTGAACTGAGGTGCTCAAGTCCAGCCAGAAAACACACCAAAACTCTATAGATAGATAGATAGATAGACAGACAGACAGCTCAATAGATGATAGATAGATGATGGATTGTTTGATAGATTGAGAGATAGATTTGTAAGATCTTCTTTGCATGAATCAGAATTTTATTTTTATAAATAAATTACTTGGATTTTCTTTCATCAATGCCTTGATAGCCTGATAATTGACTCTATACTTCTCAAAATATCTGTTTTAAAATTTTTATTCTTCAATTTCTTTTTTCCAGGAACTTAAAATTCTTGGCATACAGGTCCTTCACTTGCTTAGTTAGAGTTACCCCAAGGTATTTTATATCATTTGTGGCTATTGTAAAGGGTGATGTGTCTCTAATTTCCTTCTCAGCCTGTTTGTCAATTGTATATAGGAGGGCTACTGATATTTTTGAGTTAATCTTGTATCCTGCTACATTGCTGAAGGTTTTTATAAGCTGTATAAGTTCCTTAATAAAATTTTTGGGGTCACTCATGTATTCTATCATGTCATTTGCAGATAGTGAAAGCTTAACTTCTTCCTTTCCAATTTATATCCCCTTGATCTCCTTATGTTGTCTTATTGCTCTGGCTAGAACTTCAAGTACTATATTGAATAAGTATGGGGAGAGCAGACAGCCTTGCTTTGTTCCTGATTTTAGTGGAATCACCTTGAGTTTCTCTCCATTTAATTTGATGTTGGCTGTTGGCTTGCTGTAAATTGCCTTTATTATGTTTAGGTATGTTCCCCTGTGTTCCTGATCTCTCTAAGACCTTTATCATGAAGGGGTGTTGGATTTTGTCAAATGCATTTTCAACATCTAGTGAGATGATAATGTTTTTTTTTTTCTTTCAGTTTGTTTATATGGTGTATTACATTGACAGACTTTCATATGTTGAACCACCCTTGCATCCCTGGGATGAAGCCTATTTGATCATGGTGGATAATTGTTTTGATGTGTTCTTGGAGTCTGTTTGCCAGTATTTTATTGAGTATTTTTGCATCAATGTTCATGAGGGAGATTGGTCTGTAATTCTCTTTCTTTGTTGCATCTTTGGCTTAGGAATCAGAGTAATTGTAGCCTCATAGAAGGAGTTTGACTGCTACTCACAACTCCAGGGAAGCTACCTAGTAAAGAGGACCCTAAGAAAGACACAGGGATTGCCCAACAATGGAGAAATGAATGAGATCTACATGAGCAAACTGGACGTGAGGGGGGATAATGAAGGGCAAGGGTCGGGGGAAAGACAGCTTAGGGGAGCAGGAGATCCCAGCTGGATCAAGAACAGAGAGGGAGAATAAGGAAAGAGAGACCATGATAAATGAAGACCCCATCAGAATAGGAAGAAGCAAAGTGCTAGAGAGGTCTCCAGAAATCCACAAAGATACCTCCACAATAGACTACTGGCAATGGTCCAGAGAAAGCCCGAACTGACCTACTCTGGTGATCTGATGGCCAAACACCCTAACTGTCGTGGTAGAATTCTCATCCAATGACTTATGGAAGCAGATGCAGAGATCCATGGCCAGGCCCCAGGTGGAGCTCCGGGAGTCCAATCGGCCAGAAAGAGGAGGGATTATATGAGCAAGAGACGATGTTGAGACCATGATTAGAAAAAGCACAGGGACAAATAGTCAAAGTAGTGGAAATACATGAACTATGAACCAATAGCTGAGGAGCCCCCAAATGGATCAGGCCCTCTGGATAAGTGAGACAGTCGATTAGCTTGAACTGTTTGGGAGGCCCCCAGGCAGTGGGACCAGGACCTGTCCTTAGTGCATGAGCTGGCTTTTTGCAGCCTGGGGCCTATGCTGGGACACTTTGCTCAGCCTGGGTGAAGGGAGGAGGGGCCTGGACCTGCCTTGACTGAATCTACCAGGCTGAGCTGAATCCCCAAGGGAGTCCTTGCCCTGGAGGAGATGGGAATGGGGGGGGGTGGATTAGGGGGAGGGCAGGAGGGGGGAGGACAGGGCAATCTGTGACTGATATGTAAAATTAAATTAAATTATAAAATTAAAAAATAATAATAAAATAAAATTTTTTATTCATCACGAGGTGGTGGTGGTGTACGTCTTTAGTCCCAGCACTCAGGAGGCAGAGTCAGGTGGATCTCTGTGAGTTAGAGGCCAGCCTGGTCTATAGAGTGAGATCCAGGACAGGCACCAAAATTACACAGAGAAACCCTGTCTCTAAAAACAAAAAGACAAAAAAACAAAAAAAATTATTCATCAGTCACATACTTTCATGTGTATCCTGTTGTTAATGCCAATATATATAATGGTTTCTTTCCTTCTCCTGCTCTCTTCTTTGCTTCCTATATATGATTCACTAGACAAACATACTCATTTAATTTTAAAATCTAGGTTTTTTTCTGTTCTCCAGTGATATCAGCAGGTTGACTAGATTAAATTCTAATGAACTCCCTCTTTTTATACAACTCATTTTTTCTGAATTTATAACTGTATTTATTTCATCCTGTAAAATAGCATGTCATGATCTTTAAGTCAGGCTGAGGGATCTAGTGGGGTCCATAGGGACCGCAGGAACTAACTTTGCTAACTTTGCCAGTTTCCTGACATTGATTTTCTTTCAGTCCTCTGCTGTGCCAGATCATTTCCACGCTGGAACTTCTCAACTCTGCCTGCTTTGCTTAGGTCTGGCAGGCTGCCTTCTGAGCACTGGGTTTCAGCTCATATATCACATCTTGAGAAATGCCAGTCTTTGCTTTCCTGTCTACAGTATCTGTCCTATCGTTCTTGGTAAGATCCAAATCTGTTCTTTACTTATCTCTAGGCCCCTTAAGTTTGTTTATACTTCCTCCATAGCCAATCATTTCAAAGCTCTAGCATTATTAGTTTAAATCTGATGACTCAGTTTTCTTTAGGCTAATCTTAAAGTCTGCAACTGATGCCTAAGTGAGACTCACAGAGATTCAGAAATTCTAACATTGACCTGAGGTTGAAAGCCACGTTTCTAAACCAGTTCCAACAGTTTGAACCAGCCTTGGGTTATATGATCTAGGAATAGCCATAGGTTATAATTTGCTAAATAAAAAATGAAGGAAGGCTTGTTGATGGGGTCCTAACAAATGTTCTTTTTCCTAAAAGGTTTGAAGATGTCACCAAAAGACCTAACATTCCAATAGCCAGATGTGTATCCCTGTGCAAGAATGTGAAGTTCAGCATTGTGGGGCCTGTATTGTACACTGAACGCCCAAATCTGAAGTATCCTGAACATTCACAAGCATGTGTTCACATGCACACAAGCATTCATGAAATATTGAAAACCTAAATTTAAATGGGTAAGTCAAGCCCGCACGAACCAATGCCTTCTGTGAATGTATGATATAAAAAAAGCACTGGCTGCTCTTCTAGAGGTCCTGAGTTCAGTTCCCACATGGTGGCTGGCAATCATCTGTAATGAGATCTGGTGTCCTCTTCTGGCCCACAGGAGAAAACACTGTATGTATAATAAATAAACCTTTAAAAAAATAAACTTAAAATCTTAACTTTGAAAAAAAAAAAACTCACCTTTCCCTAAGCTACTTCAAGATGGCTTCCACATGTGTTCCCACCAAGGAACAAAATGTTGTGATTTCCACTTCATTACCCTGACCAGTTGCCTCCATGTAGGCAATAAATTGGAATTTACCTTGATTATGTATTTATTTGCTTTTATTTGTTTCTGTATATTTTAAGAAAACAAATTGTCTAATTTACGCTTATTTTATATCCAAGGTCTAATATAGTAACTGGCATATAGTAGATAGTCGCTATGAAAAAATAAAATGAATATATCCAATTTATCAAATTTATCTCCATAACATGCAAAGACCAGCTTTTTATGATTTTTATTAAGATGTATTCTATTAATCTTTTGAGGAATGCTTCAACATTTTCTAACAAAATACTTCCTTCTATAGTTTGATATTCTAGTAGTTCATCTTCCACATTGCTACTAGAATATAAAGATTTTTCCTGTTGAAAACTAAACTATAGTGCCCTATTGCCTATAAAAGCAAGCTCAAATTCCGCTGAGATAAACACAGAGTTCTATTTACCTAGCTTCCCTCCTCCCGTTCTAAATTGTAATCATGTCCTAGTCCTCAAGTCCCCCCAATGCATTATTAGTAGTTGGTAGAATTCCAAGATGGCTTTTAAGATTCCTATGTCTTGGTGTGTATACTAGGTAATCCTCTGTCCTAGAGTATGAATGTACTGTCACAAATCAAATGGGCCATTTATTTATTTATAATTAGTTTAAACTAAAACATAAAAGTACTCATTTATGACGTAAATGTACTTAAGAGGGTGATGGGTAGCAACTGCAGGGATTAAGTTGAAGATCCAACTATTTCCCTCATAGCCAGAGAGCAAAATAATGAAAATGAAATGAAAGGAAAGAAATTCAGTCTCCTGTGGAAGCATGCCTTCCATAAGTAAATGGATGCCCTGATTCTGAGCCATACATCTTAAAACTTTCATGTCCTCATGGCGACACACTAGGGAACAAGCTTTTAACCTACAGGCCTCTAGCAAACATTGACAATCAAAGCTACACCAGGAAGGATGTGCCTTAGGAGTATAAAACAGTATGCATAAGGCCTGTTATCTAAAGCACGTAAATGATAAACTGTTTCATCCACAGTTATAGGATACAGACCTTACTGATTTCATGACACTGAAGATACTTAATCTGTTGATTCATACTCTAATTTGTTGTTTTGAGAGTCCTTTCATAATTTGTAATCACCTAAAAATACATAAACTAATTTTTCATAATGACAAAAGTTATGGAGCTGCCTAAAAGAACCCAGACATATTCATTTTACCATACATGGAAATCTATGTGGAGTGGTCCCTTCTACTGTAGGAGTTTGTTGATAAAAAGACAGCTCTTTTTGACTCCCTTTCCAAACTGTCATGTAAAACTTAAACTTTTCTGACTCCTTGATGTTCTCCTGGAGACAATGGTTTCTAGATTACTCAGGAACTTTTGTAAAGTAAGAGCTTTAAGGTAGATTTGAAGGGCCTGAAGATATTGTAGTGTATTATGGAGCATTATAAATCTTATAATCACTATAATGTAGTATTGATCCAATTAAAGCAGTAGCGAAAAAAATCTCAATACATTGTAAATATGTATGAGAATTTAGTTTGTGACACAAAATATTCTCTATTAGCAGAGAAAAGAAGATTAGTTAAATTAAATTTTCATTAGTCATCTAAAATTGTGTTAAACTTTATTTCTTATTGCATAACAAAAGCACAGTAAATAAATTCAGAGGGAGAAAGAAGACACAGGAAAAAGAAAGCAGAAAAAGATGAACTATTATTACAAGATTTTTTTCTTGTATATTTAGAACTAATTTTGAAATAAAAAGACACGTATAAGTATGAAACACAACTCACAAGAAGTGAAACCACCTGCATCAATATAACTAGTGATTAGGGCAGAGAACTGAGGCCACCTGTATTAATATCATTTAACTGCTAACTCCAAGAAATTCTTGCTTAGGAAGATAAGACTGACAATAAATAACTTAGCTGTTTGCTGTAGGGAAGTCTTGCAGATCTATTAATCTGGGTAAGTAATCAGCTCACCTGGGTGAACACCTCACTTGTCAGGACAGGAACCTGCTCATGAAGTTCTTCAGGATCTTTGCCTCTCAGTGACCACCCACTCTGCACAAGTGTGCTGTAGAATCCACCTAAATCTAGACAGTTTTCCACCTTGAGAACATAAACCAGTGGAACACTGCCTCAGGTTTCTGTCCTTTAAGACACTATTAGAAGACTCTCAAAATAGTGCTTGCTTTATTTCAATATTTGTTATATTCAGTTCTGTGTTATCAAGAATTATTCCCAGTAGTCCATCATGGCCTTTCGATGGGTACTAGCTACTACAGAACTAACATAGAACATAATCTACAAAGCAAAAGGAAGCTGAGAGAGAAAAGCATTTTGAATTTTTACAATAGATAATTTATTTGCTATATTCATAAGTGTTTTACAGTCAGTATATTAATGAATTAAACTTTAAGGGTAGTTGTAGTTTTTTTTTTTTCCTCTTGCTTCTTTGCTCTTTAGGAGCCTGCTCCCAAATAAGTACATAGAGTATTATTATTACTTGTAAATGCCCAGCCTTATCTTGGTTTGTTTCTAGCCAGCTTTTCTTAACTTAAATTATCCTATCTACCTTTTGCCCCTGGGCTTTTATCTTTCTCTATTCTTTCTTTCCTTCTTAATCCATGACCTGTTGTGCAGCTGGGTGGCTCAGCCCTGGTGTTCTCTTCTCCTTCTCCTTTTCTTGCTCCCAATCACCTCTTCCCAGAATTCTCCTCCTATTTGTTCTCTCATTGGACGTTCAGCTCTTTATTAGACCAATCAAGTGTTCTATACAGGTGAGGTAACACAGCTCCACAGAGTTAAACAAATGCAACATAAAAGAATGCAACATATCTTTGCATCATTAAACAAATATTCCACATCATAAATGAATGTAACACATCTTCAACTAATATTCCACAACAGGCGACATATACAGAAAAGATCACATGCAATTATTTTAAGTTCAAAAAAGTAACTTCAAAGGAATCTGATTGATGAATATAAAATATATATGATGTAATATCCCAAAGATCTGTACATAAACATATATAATGTATATAATATATGTTATTTTATATACTATATACTGATTAATGTATTAAATACATATATAATATATTATATATCATATGATATATGTATGGAAAGAGAGAGAGAGAGAGAGGGAACTGGTGCAGATAGGATAACATCCGACTCAATCTATAGTTGAAGATGAACTTCTGACCTTCCTGTTGAGTATGACTGCTGGAATTACAGGCTTTGACTAGCATTCTGAGTGTATATAGTGCTGACAATTAACTTAGAGCTTGGTCAAGGCCAGAAAAGCATGCTAACAACTAAGCTGCATCACCATCACCAGTCTAAAGCAGTTTTAGTAAAACATACTTTTACTGAAAAAAAAATCTCATTTTGATTCAAAATATTTTCAGATTTTGCTGAAAATTAAACTTTACAGTCACAAATATTATTGAGCAAATGAAAGGAACAAATGAAAGATAAAAAACTTCAACTTGTTTCTTAATTCCAAAAGGAAAGTGAAACAGCCAATTCTAAAGGATTTATTTTAATAATCAGTAATAATGGGCTCAAAACAACACTCCATCCAGTTCTTTGTTATGCTTTGACTGTAAAGTAGTGCTTACATGACATTTCTGTAACTTCATCTTTCTTATTGTTTCATAGTCTCTGAATTAACACTGGTTCTCCAAGGGCTGCTGTAAGCCCCAATATCATGTAGACTTGAGTTGCAAAGGGAAGTCAGAGATGGGGAAGGGATGTACTACTTTCTGCAGTGCTGGCCTGCTTTAAAAAGATGATTGCTGGGACCAGGGATGGATGGAATACAGGGACAAGTGGCCAAACGAATGGAAACACGTGAACTGTGAACCAATGGTTGAGGGGCCCCCAACTGGATCAGGCCCTCTGAATGGGTGAGACAGTTGATTGGCTTGATCTGTTTAGGAGGCATCCAGGCAGTTGGACCGGGTCCTGTGCTCAGTGCATGAATTGGCTGTTTGAAACCTGGGGCTTAGTAGAGACCCTTGGCTCAGCCTGGGAGGAGGGGACTAGACCTGCCTGGGCTGAGTCCACCAGGTTGATCTCAACCCTCGGGAGTCTTTGCCCTGGAGGAGATGGAAATGGGGGGTGGGCAGGGGGAGGGGGGCGGGGCGGGAGGAGGGAGAACGGGGGAATCTATGGCTGATATGTAAAGTTGAATTATATTGTAAAATAAAATAAAATAAATTCATAAAAAAAAGATGATTGCAGTGGCTTGGCCTGGTCCACCCATCAAAACCCTCACACAGGAGGGCTAGGAAAAAGGCCTTCAGTGGCTTTTCAATCCACACTTCCTATTACAGTAAAATGACTTTGAACAAGGATCCAGAAGGAAGGCATGACCCAAGCAAAATGTATTGTGCTGGATTCAAAGAGCAGAGATGAAAGTGAAGTGAGACTGAGTAAGCAGACAGGAGTAGGGTATAGATGAAATATTTACATGGCACCTGTTTCCTGTCACCTCAGCTGTCAGTCATCCCTTGCTTGAAGAAAGACAGTTACTGAGAAACACTGTTTGGAACACAATTTTGAGGGTGTGTGTAGAAACAATATTCTTAATAGAATGTAAGACTTTGTAGTAGAAATTTTTTATTGATTCTATTAAAACCTATTACTATTTGAGGACTTGGCTCCAAGGATTAATTACTAGGTGATTTTGACATGCATTTCTGTGCTAGCTAGTTTTATGTTAACTTGACATAAGCTACAGACTTTTGGGGGGAACTTCAATTAAGAATATCCTATCAAATTGGTCTATTGACAAGTCCGTGGTGACTTTTTTTTAGTTGAAGTTTGATGTGGGAGGGCTCAACTCTAAATCCAAGGGATTTTCCGTAAAATGCATTCTGTTCCTAAATATTAGTTACTTTCTGTGGAAACAGTTATATGTCAACACATACACATACATACGCATATATGTATATACGTATGTATGTGTGTTTCCTAATTCATGCTTAAGTGTTTTCCATTCATCATAGTTTCTAAATTAACTCTTGTATCGCTTTGTTGATTAGAAACACATATATCTTCTTTATACTAAATTTAATGATGTCCCATGAAGATCATTTCCACTCACAATCTTAGAATGTGACCTCGTTTTTAAACAGTGTCTTTTAAACTGGGAAATGTGGGTCATTATTCTAATGCCTGCCAGCATTCATATGGATAAGAGGAAAATCGTGGAAAGTGAGTACAACTTGTATGGTCTTTGATTGTGTCTTAAAGGGTTACAACAGCAAGAAAACAATTGTGATGATTAATATTGCCAATTTGGCCAGATATAGAACGTCCTGAGAAACATTGTGTTCCAAAATATTGTGTACCTTAATAAACTTATCTGGGGTCAGAGACAGAACAGCCACAATATTAAACATAGAGGTTAGGCTGTGGTAGCACACGCCTTTAATCCTAGCATTCTGGAGGCAGAAATCCCTTTGGATCTCTGTGAGTTCAAGGCCACATGGGAAACGGCCAGGCATGGTGACCCACACCTTTAATCCCAGAAAGCCACACCTTTAATCCCAGGGAGTGGTGGTAGAAAGCAGAAAGGTATATAAAGCGTGAGGACCAGAAACTAGAGGCATTTGCCCTGGAGAGGCATCTGGCCTGGAGAAGCATTTGGCCTGGTTAAGCTTTCAGGCTTCTAGCAGCAGTTCAGCTGAGACCCATTCTGGATGATGGCTCGGGGCATCCAGTCTGAGGAAACAAGACCAGCTGAGGATCCAGCGAGGTGAGATAGCTGTGGCTTATTCTGTCTCTCTGACCTTCCAGCATTTACCCCAATACCTGGCTCAAGTTTGATTTTATTAATAAGAACTTTTAAGACTCATGCTACACATATCTGTGAAGGTTCTTCAATAGGTTAGTTGAGTTGGAAGGACCCTACATGTAGGCGGTACCATTGGATGAGGTTTTGGATTTAATCAAAGAAGTAAGTGAACAGATCTCTCAGTTTCACAACTGTGAATATAATGTATCAAACTGCTTCATGTTACTTCACTTTTGATATTTACATCATGAGGGGCTATAACCTATTAGTATGAGCCAAAAGTAAACACTTCCATTCTATAAGGCAGTTTGTTACAGAAAAAAAAATAAGTAATATAACTTTTAAATTGATCAAGTGTCAAGAAAGCCCATAAACCTAGTAACTGTCCTTTATGCCAGCAGGTGAATACCATAGGAAAGAAAGCTACGTGAAAGTGAAGGCCAAGCATGTATTGTTTACTTGAGGCCAGAGAGCACCAAAGATTGCCAGAAGTCACCAAAAGATGACTTTTTTTCCCCTCAGTGTGGCCTCAGTATCTCCTGCCATCCCCAGCAAAAGCATCACTACCAATATGCTGATTTTACAGTTCTGATCTCCTGTCTTGTGATGTGCCAGAAATATGGTTTTGTAACTAAATGTGTGCTGCTTGAGAATCAGGCAAAAACCAGGAATTGAATCTTCAAAGTGTTTTTCATTTGGAGAGCCAGCATGTTGAGAAGACAGTGAATGGAAAGTTTGTTCCAGTTCCTTCCTGCTGTTGACACTGAAATGCAGCAGGAACCTGACTTAGGCTGTTCCCTTTATTCTTTCCATGATGTCCCTTTTAGAATGTGATTACCTACTGTACCATATTTCTGCCATTGTGTTTTGGAAGTAGACAGCTTGTTACACAGACACAAGAATTTTGCTCCAGGATGAATCATACCTAGATTTGCAGCTGTTCTGCATTTTGACAATTTAATGATACATACAGGACTGTTTGAATTGATTGTTTTAGATTTTGAATTGATGCTGGAACGAGCTAAGGTTTTAATTTTGTAAGGAGGCAAGGCTCTTAGAGGTGCTGAGATGTGGAATCTACCTGGCACATGATGGAGTAGATGTGAATTTTGAGAGAGTAGCAGATGGATTGTAATTAGTTGAATATTGTCTTTCCAAAATCCGTGTCCAACTAGAACAAAAGAACATGACTTTACTTTTTAATAGAACATGTGAAGGTGTGATTAGTCAAGATATGATGAGATCAGGACAAAGGTGAATCCATAAACCAATTATCCATCATTTGTAAAAGGAGAACAAATGTAGCTACAGATGAAGAAGTCCACATGAAGATGAGAACAGAGATCAAAGCAATGCATCTGTAAAACATTAAGCTCCTAATGCTAGAAATCACCAATAACAAGGAAAGAGGGATAGGATAGCTATTCCTGTGGAACCTCCTAGAAGGAACCAACCTTACTGATTACCTTGTTTCAGACTTCTAGCACTGTGAACTATCCAATGATGTGCCTGTGTTATTTTTAGTCACCTCATTTGGAGATCTTTGTTATCGCAGTCCTAGTAAATTATTCTATTACTGTAATACAAAAACATAAATTAAAATGAATTTTGCATTCATTTTAATTTTGTTGTAATACCATAATTTTGCCCTTTCAAACTAACTAGTATATATTGACTATTTATAAATTTCCAGATATTTGCATTAATCATTTTTCAAAGTATTATGGAATTACTACTGTTATGCATTGTTTACATATTAGGATATTATCTGTGAATAAAATGAACATCAGTCCTACAGTATTAAATACAAGAGCTCCTATTTTAATTAACTTGTATCTACCTACAATGTTCACAGTCTATTAATGTATAATGAAAGAACTATGAATTACTTTAACACATAGCACAATTGTAAATCACACTGAACAACAGGAAGACCATTTAACCATTATCTGTATGCAATCTGATTTGACCTAATCATCTTCTCTAGCCTGTAAAGATGTTGCCAAATATGTCTTCAATAAGGATGAGGTTACAAATTCATTTAAAAAGTAAGAGCACACCCAGGCTTTTATGTTTATATAAGCCTAATAACAAAACCATTACTTAAAGTGTTGACCAAAGCTTGAAAACATAAGAGCAATTGCAAAGTTCTCTTAAAAATTCCATTACATTGAGTAAGCTGCAAGACAAATGCATTACTCTTGCTTTCAAGTGGTTTACCATTTCTCTTTTGTTAGTTCATGCCTTTAAATTTCAGTGATAAAATGGCTTCTCACCTGTTCAGAGTACAGGGTTTCAACACTGGTGGGTACTTAGTTAAATAAGTGCAGTGTTTCCTGTAAGAGGAGTGTTTCTTCCAAAATGTAAGCCACATCAATTCCTGGAATTAAAACCTACTGGTTACATTTGGAGTTGGGATCCTGCATGGAAGAGGAGTAGCCAGCCATTCATGAATATTTATTTTAAGATCAAGAGGACTTTACAGATGGCCTCCTCTGTTAACATTAGATTTAAGAGGAGGCCACGTTAATTTGTTGTGGTAAACATGGGAAAGTGCCACAGACCCAGTGGCTTAAATAAACAAAGAAATTTATTTTCTGCAATATTAGGTGCAAGAAATCTAAGGCCAAGTAAATTCTTCACAGGAGTCTGATTTTGTAGATGGTGTCCATCTCTCCTCTTTTTGTAAGGAGAAAAATCATATTAAATTAGGGTCTAGCTTAGTGAACTTGGTTTAACATAGCTACCTTTTTGAAGGCCAGATTTGGAAATATATTTGTATCTGAGGTACTGGGAATGACAAGTCTGCCATACATTCTTGAGGACACACAGTTCATCCTATAACATGATATGATTCTGAGTATAATATTATACAAAGTGCTCCACTACTCAGGTATCAACACATTTAATATCTATTTTCCTTGGAGGTAGGAAGTTGAGACATAGGACTATGAAGCACAGTGATAAGTCACTGATGAAATGAAATTGCCAGTCCAGCTCAGCAGAGAATCCTCTGGTTTCAGAGTGTTCCATACTCCAAAGGAATGAAATATTTCCACTGATACTATCAAGATCCCACCTTAACTGCTTTCCCTCACAAAAGATCCTCGACATTGTTAACCAATAGGATTTAATACATAGACCAGGTTCTGTTCCCACTTGGCCTATGATTACCACGACTTCAAATTCTGCATCTTTCCACAATTTAAACTCAGAGAATACACAGAAGAGCTTGAATATTGCCTAACTATGCCTTCAGCTTTTTCTTTATAAGTTATTTAAGCAGCTTGGTCGTCACAAAACAACCATAGCTATCCAACTCTTGTCTCTTTGTTGTTGTTTTTGTTCTTTATTAAGAAAAAAATTTTATTCATTTTACATACCAATAAAAGATCCCCTTCTTCCCTCTTCTTGGCCCTCCAGCCTTCCCCTTCCAAACCATCCCCCATTCCCTCCTATAAGAAGGTAAAGCCTCCCATAGGGAGGTACATTTAGTAGAGGCAGGTCCAAGCCACTCCCCCTGCCTCAAGGCTGTGTGAGGTGACCCATCATAGGTAGTGGGCTCGAAAAGGCCCGCTCATGCACCAGGGATGGATTCTCATCCCACTGCCAGGGGGCCCCTTAGGCAGATCAAGCTACACAACTGTCTCGCTATGCAGAGGGACTAGTCCAGTCCCATACAGGCTCCACAGCTGTTGATCTAAATTTCTTGAGTTCCCACTAGTTTGGTTTAGTCTTCTCTGTAAGTTTCCCCATCATGATCTTGATACCTTTGCTCACAGAATCCCTCTTTTCTCTCTTCATCTGGGTTCCTGGAGCTCAGTCTGGTCTTTGGCTGTAGATCTCTGCATCTGCTTCCATCAGTTACTGGAGAAAGGCTCTATAATAGTAGTCAGGGTATACACCAATCTGATTACTTGGGTAAGCCAGCTCAGGCACACTATCCACTATTGGTAGCAGTTTAAGCTGGGGTCATCCTTGGGGATTCTTGAGAACTTCCCTAGCACCAATTTTTCATTATCCCCATGATGTCTCCCTCTATCATGATATCTCTTTCATTGCTCTCCCAATCCACTCCTGTTCCAGCTCAACCATTCTGTTCCCTTATGTTCTTATTCCCTATCCCCTACTCTCCATTGCCCACCACTCATCTCCAGTTTACTCATGTAAATCTCATCTATTTCACCTTCCCAGGGTGATCCATGCATCCTACTTGGATCCTCCTTGTTAGGTAGCTTCTCTGGAGCTGTGAGTTTAAGTCTGGCTATACTTTGTTTTACATCTATTATCCACTTATGAGTGAGTATATACCATGTTTGTCTGTCTGGGTTACTTCACTCAGGATAATATTTTCTAGTTTGATCCATTTGCCTGAAAATTTCATTATGCCATTTTTGGTTTGTTTTTGTTTTGTTGTGTTTTGTTTTTAACTGCTGAGTAGTACTCCATTGTGTATACGTACTACATTTTCTTTGTCTATTCTTCAGTTGAGGAGTAGTATCTAGGTTATTTGCAGGTTCTGGATATTATGAATAATGCTGCTATGAACATAGTTGAGCATGTGTCCTTGTGGTATGATTGACCATTCCTTGGGTATATGCCCAAGAGTGGTATAGCTGGTTCTTGAGGAAGATTGATTCCCAATTTTCTGAGAAACCACCATACTGATTTCCAAAGTGGATGTGCCAGTTTGCACTCCCACCAACAGTGGAGGAGTGTTCCTCTTGCTCCACATACTCTCCAACATAAGCTGACTTTAGTGTTTTTGATCTTAGCCATTCTGACAGGTGTAATATGGTATCTCAGAGTCATTTTGATTTGCATTTCCCTGATGTCTAGAGATGTTGAACAATTCCTTAAATGTCTTTCAGCCATTTGAGATTCTTCTGTTGAGAATTTTCTGTTTAGGTCTGTAGCCCATTTTTTAATTGGATTGTTCATTGTTTTGATGTCTAGTTTCTTGAATTCTTTATATATTTTGGAGATCAGCCCTCTGTCAGATGTGCGTTTGTGAAGATCTTTTCCCATTCTGTAGGCTATCGTTTTTTCTTATTTAGTGTGTCCTTCTCCTTACAGAAGCTTCTCAGTTTCAGGAGTTCCCATTTATTGATTGTTGCTCTCAGTGTCTGTGCTACTAGTGTTATACTTAGGATGTAGTCTCCTGTGCCAATGTGTTCAAGACTACTTCCTACTTTCTCTTTTATCAGGTTCAATGTAACTGGTTTTATATTGAGGTCATTGATCCACTTGGACTTGTGTTTTGTGCATAGTGATAAATATGGATCTATTTGAAATCTTCTACATGTTGACATCCGTTTATGCCAGCACTATTTGTTGAAGATGCTTTCTTTTTTCCATTGTACAGATTTGGCTTCTTTGTCAAAAATCAGGTGTTTATAGGTATGTGGGTTAATGTCAGGTTCTTCAATTCAATTCCATTGGTCCACATGTGAATTTTTATGCCAATACCAAGCTGTTTTTATTACTATAGCTCTATAGTAAAGCTTGAGATTAGGGATAGTGATGCCTCCAGAGGTGACTTTATTGTACAGGATTGTTTTAGCTAGCCTTGGTTTTTATTGTTTTTTCATATGAAGTTGAGTGTTTTTCTTTCTAGATCTGTGAAGAATTCCATTGGGATTTTGATGTGGATTACATTGAATCTGTAGATGGTTTTT
This sequence comes from Peromyscus melanophrys, assembly GCA_902168415.1. Lineage (NCBI taxonomy): Eukaryota > Metazoa > Chordata > Mammalia > Rodentia > Cricetidae > Peromyscus > Peromyscus melanophrys. The sequence continues at coordinate 30,775 of CABHPR010141413.1, forward strand.
GGTTAAATTGCCATTTTTGCTATGTTAATCCTACCTATCCATGAATATGGGAGATCTTTCCATTTTCTGATATCTTCTTCAATTTCTTTCTTCAGAGACTTAAAGTTCTTGTCATACAGGTCTTTTACTTGCTTAGTTAGAGTTACCCCCAAGGTATTTTATATTATTTGTGGCTACTGTAAAGGGTGATGTTTCCCTGATTTATTTCTCAGCATATATATATATATATATATATATATATATATATATATATATAT
>CABHPR010141414.1:0-21597 GCA_902168415.1 Peromyscus melanophrys
ATGCTTGCTCAAAAGATTCTGCTTGCTTCTCCTCAGAGGAAAACTTCTGAATTCCTCTGGGCATATGTTGTTGATTAAATGAAACAGGTTCAGGGACCTTCCAGGAAGAGAAGACTGGAAGATTTTAAGGGAGGGAGTAAACATCTGAACTGTAACAGGATTTGCTGGACATGGCAGTCAGCTGCACATATGAACTCATGGCTCACAGTACCTGCAACTGCATGCACAAGATTTGCACAAAATCAAAACCACCAAAATACCAGCATGGGTGGAAGAGGAGCCCGTGAACTCTAAAACTTGTCTGAGGAACTATTATCAACTAATGAATAAGGAAGGCAGGAGAGTCAGTTTTCTCCCGTGATGTGGCCCCCGAGAGACTACCCACGCTCCAGTAGATGATTTCATGCAACTGCACACATAGGCATCACTAAATGGACTGAGTGTTTCAGTAAAATCAGAGTTTTAAAACTGAAGATACAAAGATGGATGGGCAGGGGATGGAGGTTAATATGGAAGAAATTGGGGGAGAATATGATCAAAATAAAGCACATGAAATTTTCAAGTAATTACAAGAACAGTTTTTAAAAGAAATGAAAAAAATCACAGGAAGTTGGGAGAGAAAAGTGGAAAGGGAGATAGGTCAGAAATTGGAGAGGAGGGAGCAGGGGGGTTGATTTGTCAAAACACACTGTATGCATGTGTGAAATCCTCAATAAAAAATTTTCATCATGAAAGCAAAATGAGCCTGGGTAGAAGCAGACCTTCAAGCAACTTGCACAGCTTGAGATGACACGGGTAATTTAAAACCTCAAGACCAGAAAATCTGCCTTGCAATCTCACACTGTGATGGAGGTCTCTGCAGAGAGGAATTTTTTAATTGACAAATCTGGAATGCATAACCATTTTCAAGCAGGAAGTGCAATGGGGGTTGTGGCGTAAACACAGCTCACATATATTTCAACAGGGTTCCAAAGAATGAAATGAAAGCACCTGATGGAACCCAAGGTTCCAACATTGACCCACGCAGACCCATGTTGAATATTGCATTTGTCAGTGACTAATGCTACATGACCTTGGGCGATTCATGTTGTGTCTCAGAGCATTGGTTTTTCTCACATTAAAAATCAATTGTTCTAAGCAACAGATGAACTAATACAGACTGAACACCTGGCCCTGTGTGTGAGACACTTTCTGTACCAATTCCTGCAGAAACTATACTTACACTTATTCCTATACAACACAAGACACACTCATGTGTTGCTTCTGAGATAGGCACAGAAAGGAGAAGGAATGCCTTAAAGATTTGCGGGGCCTGTGTTAGAACTCAGAGCTACTATTCTTGACCCACCATTCAATTCTTCACCCCATTGTATTTGGATTTTGATTATGTATTTGTATTGGATTATGATTTAATTTTAGAATACACACAGACTATTAAATAATAACAAAACATCTGTCATTTTGCAGATCAGTGAGTGTACTGGTAGGTTTTGTGTCAATTTGACACAAGCTAGAGTCATCAGAGAAGGAGGAGCCTCAGTTGAGGAAATGCTGCCATGAGATCCAGCTGTAAGGCATTTTTTTTTTCAATTCGTGATCAATGGGGCAGGGACCAGGCCATTGTGGGTGGTGCCATCCCTGAGCTGGTAGTCCTGAGTTTTATAAGAAAACAGGCTGAGCAAGCCAGAAAATGGCACTCATCCATGGCCTCTGCATCAGGTCCTGCCTCCAGGATCCTGCCCTGTTTGAATTTCTGTCCTGAATTCCTTTGGTGTTGAACAGCAATGTTCAATGTCGAAGTGTCAGCCAAATAAACCCTTTCCTCCCCAACTTGATTTTTGATCGTGGTGTTTTGTTGCAGCAATAGAAACTCTAAGGTGGTGAGTTTATTGTTACTGGCCTTTCAAATACTCCATAAATATCAACAAGAAGAGATACTGCAGAATCAGCCTGTGACAGGGACCATTCCAGATGTTTTAATGAATGTGGTTCACATTCTACCCAAATGATATCCATATGGTATTCAGTGTTAGGCCATTATGCTTGAAAGGAACAGGAGTCCAAAACAGAAAGCATCTTCCTCACAGACCAGCACTCCACAAGCAGAAGCAGGATGCAAGCATGCAACTGGGAACTTCAATGACAAAGAGATTCTTAATGTTGTACTCAATCTGTGCATCTTGAAAACCGACTGAATGACATCAGAATAGAGTAATGACTTAAAACTGCATGAAGAATCCAAACACTAAAAAGTCATGATGGAGTAATGGGAGAGGCCATTCCAAGTTCTGTATTGGACTCACTCATACTCACCTGTAAAATGACCAATGCTGAGAACATAGCAATAGAGCAGTAGATGAGAACAATGGGGTGTGTGATAAAGTGACTCTGCCTTATGAAGGTCAACACAAAACAGTGATAGACTTCACTGGTGGCATAAGAAGGATCCCGGGCTCCCATCAAGGTGAGAAGAAGGGCCAGGCTAACACAGAGTGTGAAGATATCTTCAGAAAAAGGTGTGATTGGCCCAATGTAAAAGAGGTTATAAGGTTAAAAGTCACTAGAAAGTCATGGGAGATAAAGACAGAACTTGTATCTCATCTCATAAAGTAGCAATATTACCCTAAACCTCAAGGCCAATGGAAAGAGCAGGGAGACTGGAGCAAGAAGAATTCTCTTCAATGTCTACAGTTTTCATCGGCTCCTTACTGAATGCTCTTTCAAGGGAGAAGGATCCAAGTGTGTTCACTTTTTCTACAGTCCCCAGAGGGCATTGGTGCTAAAATGCAGACTTTGACCCACAGACACTGAGATCTGGTTCAGCAATGAATGCTCTGTAATGAAATTGTGTCCATGCTGTAAAGCCTTAGGCATGAGTTCACCTGACTTACTCAGGACTAATGTCACAGATGTATGCACAGAGTTCACTTGCCATTTTGGCTCACCCTTAAAATGAAGAAACAGTGTGGAGAGATGCAGACAAGCTGGGCATGGAGAACAGGATGGGGAATGGGGAAGGGCAAGCGGTTATTCCCTTCTCAAAAGTTACCGTAGCACTGCTATACAAACCTATGACAAAAGGCAACTTCCACCATGGATATAAACAGAGAGATTAATGGCACTAACAGAAATCGAACAGCTTTACTAGATGACCTGATGGAAAACTGCTCAGCTGGTATGAGCTATAATTTCCTTCATGTAATGTGTGTGCAGATAAACAAATCAAAATCACAAGCTTGACTGGGGCTGCTATGGAGAAGATTTAGTATATTCCAGAATATACAAAGAATTGGATAATTGTTAGCTGTATTGATAGTTATCACTATTATCCTAATAAAGAGAGTCATGATGACAGGAAGGTATGGCCTTTGGATTTGGGCTGCATCATCTACCAGGTGTGTCAAACTAGGGGTGTCATTTAACTTGTCAGATTACCAGTTTTCTCGTTTATTACAGATGGACAATAATACCTACCTGCCTGGTGTATGTTCCAAGAAGTATGTGATAGTATACATGGAAAGGACAGATATGACTAATGGACTTTGAAAATGCGAGGTGACCTAAACCACCTCCCCTTCTCTCTCTCTCTCTCTCTCTCTCTCTCTCTCTCTCTCTCTCTCTCTCTCTCTCTCTCTCACACACACACACACACACACACTCACATAAACATGTACCACACACACAATCACATAAACACACACTCATATATGCACATACTTACATACACTCACAAACACATATACACATGTATATATACATGCTTAGGCACATTCTGACAAAATTACTTACTAATTACCTAGTCATAGGTCACACATGTGCTCCAACTGAAACCTATGCAAACTAATAGCTAGATGGATCTTGGATGGAGTAGAGGATGGGTAGATAAATTGTGGCATGGGTGGGTGGATGGATGGATAGGTGGAGGGTTGTTTGGTAGATGTATGGATTGCTTGATGGGTGGGAGAGTGAATAGGCAACAAAGAAACAAATGAATGTCCTTGCCATTGCTCAGTTCCACCAGAATGTTCCTCCTCTAAGGAGAAAGTGCCACTGTCACATGCATATCTTCCCCCATGCTCCCCCTCCCCAAGTCTCTTAATTTCCTATGAATATGAAATCAATCAGAATGGCCTGAAACCATTCTGTCAATTTCAATGGATATCCTAGTATGTATAAAAATTTCCATTACTTCATCAAATTTTTATTTCCAGAAAGTTGTTCACACAGAATAACAAAATTACTTTAGCTGCATGTGACTGACAGGTGTACTCTTTCATTACAATGAGGAAGGATCTTTGAACCAAAATACCACCATGCACCATGAGGCTAATGATCCTGCAGAACGGCACACTGGTTGAAGTGATGGGCAGGGTAGGGAAGCAATTCTGGGGCCACTCAGCTGCAGGGAGTTGCAGGGACCTCGCAGTTTCACTGTGAGGTTAACAAGGCGACAGAGGTGAGAGCGCAGCTCAACACCCAGCAAAGCAACTGTACTTCAGTCACACTTAAACTAATAAGATCATTATGACAGTGCAGGAAAAGCCCTGGGCTTGGTGGGAAAAGACCTCAGTCAGATTTTAACAGATTGGTTCCCTACAGACACCACTGCACAAAGCTAAGATGGACCAAATATAAAAATGTCAGCTTGAATCTGGGTTTACAGATTGTTTGGAAGGGAATTTCTTTCTCTCTCTTTCTCTTTCTCTTTCTCTTTCTCTCTCTCTCTCTCTCTCCCTCTCTCTCTCTCTCTCTCCCTCTCTCTCATGCACACACACACACACACACACACACACACACACACACAGAGAGAGAGAGAGAGAGAGAGAGAGAGAGACTACATTTCCCTGACAGCGAAGCCCTGGCACTCAGCTTTATACCAGGCACAAGTAGCCAATTCCTATCATTAGTTAGTTTTCACTGTGACCTGAAGTCAAGGTATCATAAGTTCAAGGTTCTGGCTGCAGGGATACAAGATCAGTCTCTGGTAATTATAACCCACCTCTATACCCTCTCTAATCTTGATTTGTTAGAACAGCAAACACCAAGTCCTATAAAACCTGAGAAGATCCTATCCATTTGGGCTCCTGGCAGTCCATGAGAAGAATATTGTAACAAGACAGTAGCTGAGCCATGAGGACTCACTATTTTTATGTTCTAAGACCACCTGATCATAGCCAGCATTGCTAATTTATGAAACTCAGAGACCCACAAAGCTTATATGACTTCCCTAGGTTCTACTCTGATGATTAATCCAGCCAAGATGTAATGGAACACTTCCATCCTCACTATCTTATGGCCTTTCTTTCCATGATTCCTGAGCAGGACTTGGAAACTGCACTCTCTCAATTTCTAGACAAGACTGTCAAAAGGAAGCAGTCATTTTTCTCTCATTAGCTCATCCCATGCAACACACAATAGGTAACAGGAAACACTACCAGACTTCATAGAGTCCCCAGAGTATCCAGTCACTGTCATGAATATCTCCAATTGTGAACACATTATTATAACAAGATTTACTCTGGCACACATTTCTCATCTGACTCATACATACAAGGTACTGAGAATCTGGAGGGTTTTTGATCAATAATATATGAGACTCAAGTTTACACTTTTCAATAAATAAAATAGTTCTCCAGTCTTTGGGATGACAGAGAATAGCTTCATTTATTTTTTAAGACATGTTTTTATTTATTCTTTAAGTATCTCATTCTTCTTGTATATAATGTATATTGATTATATTTATGTTTACTATTTCCCCCTCTCCAATTCCACCAAGACTTCTCTCACTGATCTCCTCTCTCTCCTCTCTCCTCTCTCTCTCTCTCTCTCTCTCTCTCTCTCTCTCTCTCTCTCTCTCTCTCTCTCTCTCTCTCTCTCTCTCTTTCTCTCTCTCTCTGTATGTATGTGTGTGTGTGTGTGTGTGGTGTGGTCAGCCATGGAATCCAATTAGTGCCTCCTATGTGCACATGGGTTTGGGAGCATCCACAGAAGCACAGGAAACCTACCTGGGGCCATGAACCAAAGAAAAAAATGATTGGACCACTCTCATCAGTCATCAGGGGCCAATAGTTCCTCAGCTAAGGTAGGGCCTATGAGCCCTGCCCATCCCATGCAGGGATGTTGACTAATTTGATCTCGTGAAAGTCTTATGCGGGCAACTTACATCAACTGTGAGATCATGAATTCAAAGACTCTGCCATATCCAGAAGATAATGTTTCACATCTGTCATCCTCAAACTCCGGCTCTCATTATCCCAGATTATCAATGAGGAAAGAGGCACAGTGAAGTCAAAACACTTCCTCAGGGTCACACAACAAAGAAGTGGTAGACCTGGATTTAAAACCAAAGTCTTTCAGACTTTGAGCAGCATACCTTCCATGGAGGAATGGTCTTCCCAAATGAAGCACACACAGTCAGGCAACGGCAACCTCAGGCCGAGGAAAAATAAAGAAAACACGTAATGAAATCTTTGCTATGGGGGACCTGTAGTAGCATGAGCCGCTCGGTTGTTTGTTTGTTTATTTGTTTTTGTTTCATTTTCACTTCTACAAAAGGCTAATTGAAGCTAGAGTAAAAGCAATATAACAGAATGTAGGCAAGGATCCTTTAAGAACTTAAGAGCATCAGCATCTGTAGGTACCCCTGGTATGATATTAGGAGACAGTCCTTGTAGAAAAGATAGTTATATTATGCTGTAGTCAGAGCACCCTCCTGGGGTCACCCTCGCCACCAATTCACCTGTGACCTTAGGCAAGTCAGTATCCCTGGGAGTCTCTGAGTAGATTCCAAAGGGAGGAGACTGACTACGTAACTCCACAAAGTCAGCACCAAAACCCTCTTTCAAGAGGCACATAAGATTGTTCTCCTGCTTTTGGAAGCCCTGGGGAGAGCTGTGCCCATGCTTAGGTTTGCACTTGGAATGCTGTCTCTGAGTCCAAGGCTATGGAACTAGAAAAAAAACTCATCCTGAGTGTGGTAACCCAGACCTAGAAAGCCAAACATGGTGTGTACTCACTCGTAAGTGGATATTAGATGGAAAGCAAAAGATAACTAGGCTACAGTCCGCAGCCCCAGAGAAGCTAGGAAACAAGGAGGACCCTAAGAGGAATGCATGGATCACCCTGTGAACAGGAAATAGATGAGATCTCCAGGGTAAACTTGGTCTGGGGGTAGAGGGGAGGGAGTGGGGGATGGGAACATGAGTGATCAGAATGGTCCAGTTGAGGAAAGGAAAGAGAGGGAGAGCAATGAAAGAGATATCTTGATGGAGGGGGCCATTATGGGGTTAGGGAGAAATCTGATGCCAGGGAAACTCCCAGGAATTCACAAGGGCTACCCCAGCTAAGATTCCTAGCAATAGTGGAGAGGATGTCTGAACTGGCCTTCTCTTGTAATCAGATTGGTGACTACCCTAATTGTCATCATAGAACCTTCATCCAGTAACTGACGGAGGCAGATGCAGATGAATCCACAGCCAAGCACTGGGCAGAGCTCCAGGAGTCCAGTTGAAGAGAGGGAGGGGCATTATATGAACAAGGGAAAGTCAAGTTCATGATAAGGAAACCCACAGAGACAGCTGATCAGAGCTCATGGGAGCTCACAGACTCTAGACCAACACTAGGGGCCCTGCATGGGACCAACCTAGACCCTTTGCATATTGGTAACAGTTGTGTAACCTGGTCTGTTTGTGGGGTCCCTGACCAGGACCTGTCCCTGGTGCATGAGTTGGCTTTTTGGAACCTATTCCCTATGGTAGGATGCCTTGCTCAGCCTTGATGCAGGGGGGGTGAGGGGGGCTTGGTCCTGCCTCAACTTGATATGCCATGCTTTGTTGAAAAAATTTAAAAAAAATTAGAAGATTTCATTCCTGGAAATCCATAATACACTGTAGCCTTAGTCCAAGACTGGTTATCTGGGTCGAAGAGAAGGACATATAAGTATTGTGAAAGAGCCTGGATGGTGATGGATGTGTACTTGCTATTCAATGGACAAGTTTTTGAGGCCCACAATTCCCTCTGGTGCATAGGTGCAAAATTGCTGCTACTTTCAGAAGCCCAATGAGGATTTTGTCTCTGAGGGAAAAAAATGTTCACACTTGATATAATCTTATCATTACCTTGATGGACACTACCACATAAGTTACATGATGCAGTACTCCAAGAGATATATATCATTAAGTGGATGTATCCTATTCTACAAAAGACAAATATAAAATTGAAGGTGAAATACGGCAACCTGTTGATATGGTAGATCTAAAATTCAGAACTAGACCTGGTTGCAGAGAGCACACTTGCCCTCTCTAATCCTTGTTGTATTCAGGTGACAACGGAGATGATATCACTAACTATGTTTGGTGAGGTGGACCTGTCAAAGAAGTGGATGTGTAAGGTATAGTAAAGATAAGGAGGAGAAAAGAATGTATCAGTGCAGAGACCCAAGAGCCTTTGAACACTAGTAAATGTTGTTGAGCAATACTCAAAGTTGACAGCAGTGCTCTTAAGCTGACTAAAGATGTCTTTTTATGGAGATGGCATGGTGTGATGACCTTTAATTAGATAGGGATGGGCACCATGTGCCATATGGATGGGAGCTAAGCAGAAGCTGCCCTACCACAGCTTGAAGCTGAGATTCAGAAAACAATGGCATACAGAGAGGAAGTTATGCTGATTTCATATTTTAGAGTAACAGTCATTCACCAAAAATTAAAATAGTTGGTGGAAAAAAACCTACTTACTTAGAATATCATTGAGTCAGAGGTGATAAGAGCACATGATATAAAACAATACAGGAACAGTCATGGATGGCAATGCTGTGAAGGGATTTCCCTCAAAACCCGTTCCATGAACAAAGATAATTTCATAGAGCTCTGCATGAGGTCTGTGCCTCTTTCCAGGTCTTTCTTGGGTAGGGCCAGTCTTTCTTTTGACATTGGCATGAAAACCTACACCCTACCTGGTAGTTGTGTGCTCTGCTTCTGGTATGCAGTGCAGCTTTGTGCTAAGGCATCTTGTTCTGCTTTTTCACCTTTCTTCCTGCCACTCACCCGCAGGAACTCTTTAGAAAGCATCTCTTCCCTAACTTCCAAATGAGTGTAGATTGTCTGACTTCTGATGTTTAAATATCTGGTGCTCACCACTGTTAGGAGCCAATGTTATCACATCACTCCCCCTACTTTCTATACAGCTTGCTCAGTCCAGACATGGTATGAACTATGTTTGTTCGTTATATTTCTGTCCTAAAGTTCAACTCAATACCTAACACCCAACTAACTCCTTCAAGCATAGATTGGGAAAAGACTGATAAAATATTAAGAAATTAATATCTTCTTATCCTAAGCCAACATGTGGTATCTATGTGGGGAGAACTTGCCTTATTAACTGATATTTGCAGATTGTCCCATCCCCCTTGGTTGTGGAGTGAATAGATGACTCAGCTGTAAAGAAAGTCCAGTGGTCAGAATTGGACTGTTCACCTTGATTCTAACATCCATCACTCTTTTATTGACCCATTGTAGCAGGGAGAGTCTAGAGACCCTTGTTCTGGCAGTACATTTATGTTTGCATGTCATGGACACTTTGTCCTACCAAAGTGTCTACAAAAGACCTTAGAATAGCTATCCATCCAGGAACTAGTAAACAATCAGAAGAAACAGCTCAATGTGCACAATTTAATCTAATTATGCTTTATATGATCACAGTGGTATTTATAAACCCCACTCATGCAGCAAACAACCATACATTTTCTAAAAGTTTAGTAATGCTTTTTGAACATTTCAGTGGTTTTTGTTGTTGTTGTTGTTGGTTTGGCTAGTTTTGTTTTGTGTTTTATTTGTTTGTTTTGGTTCTTCACTTTTCTAATTCATTCAAGTGGATATACATTTTTGTTCAACAGAATAAATGTCTTATTTCCAGGTGGACCATATACACTACTAGAGATGCCCTAGCACGTAGGGTTGTCAAGAGGTAGCTGCTCATTTGTTGGTGAAGCCCTGCTCTATGTGTCTTGCAAGTGCCCTGGATTTGCAGTTTTGTGTCATGGTGCACAAGAGGGATCCTGTGATGATATTAAAATGTCCCCTTTAGGATATTTGTTAGCAGTCGATGAGCCAGGAGGGCATCCTTGGTGCTGTACCTCACAATTCATATGATGCTGAAGACAGGAGACTATCAGCATACGCATGCTGATTCTTGTGGCTTAACGTCCAGAGTCTCCTCAACAACTTTTACTTCTTCATGAAAATCAAATGCTTCATGCCTAATTAATCATGCACACACTAACTGGCTAGGGGACATATATTCAGATCTGATAAAGTGAATCATCAAATGTAAGAAACAAGATGCACAACCCTCACCATTAGAGATGTAGACTGCCTTGTTGCTTGGATTCTTCTCCTCTCCACTACTCTTCTCTCTTTACCCCAAAGCCAGAGAGTATATCAAAGATTAGTCAGAAACATCACCACCTAACACTTCTTCCAGGAAGAAGAAACGTGAATTGCAGAAACAAGGTAACTGCAGTGAATATTGATACTAAACTGGTCTAGATGCTTGGAGGCAGCCACCTTTCCGACCAGAATTAGGGAGGTTTAACTGAGCTTGAAGCAAGACCCTGCGAGTCATCCCATGGGGTGCTGATACTCAAGTAGTACTGAGAACACAGAACTGTAGAGCTCCAAGAAGATCAGGATTTCTGTGAGTGTGGAAGAGCAGAAGACCATAACACTCAGGAAAAAAAAAACTCAACTTTTACTACAATGAGGCAGACAATTAGGTTAGTTATATTTGGAGGAAGAGTTGGGAATAATAAACAAATCCAAGGGCACTTCTTACATCCCAGACCATCAAGGGCCCCATTTCTCCAGGTATGCTATTCACTACATTGCTACCATGTGTAGTAACTTGCATATGTCTTCTAGATAAGCTCCAAAATGCATCAATTACACTAGAAAGTAATTAAAGTAACAAGTGAAGGAGCTATTCAATGGATTTATACATTTTTTAAAATGCACAGAAATACAAATGATTAAGGCAAGGGGTAAAATAGGAGGAATGACTTCAAAAGTGATTCTCCATGGCAGCCTGCTGAGTGCAAAATGGTCCATAATCCCATAGCAGCACTGAGGTGTTCCTCATCTAGCAGCACCCCACCTTTGCAGCAGTGACAATAGCCTTACTTCCTTCTTTGATATCAGCTATTCCTGCCATGGAGCCTCCTTTCTGTACTTCCTACTTTGCCCTCTTTCCTCTCACCTGCACGTGACCACCTTTTAATTAATCTTCAGGACTCCTCTTCAATGTTACAGCCTCAAATAATCCTTTTCTAAGTATTCAGTTTAAATTAGGAGTCTACTGTCATTTTCCTGTGATTAACTGCCTTTTATGTCTTAACAGACACTTCCAATGTAGTGGTCTCCTGAGAAAAATAAGTTTAATGAATTTTCTTCCCCTGGACTCATGTTCTATGAGGAGCTGGCTACTCATGCTGGAAGAGGACCTTTCAGAACAGGTCTGATGAGCCTTGAACTCCTCTGCCAAGACTGGTGGCACAGATGTTCCCTAGAGGGAAGAAAAAAGAAGACACAGCCCACCCTAAGAACACAGATCACCACCTCCTGTGAGATCAGTGGTCCATGATTCCATAACTGGCTCATTCTCTGCATGAGAGGACAAGCTTTGTCAACTAATACAAACTGGAATCACCTGGGAAGAATCTCAGCAAGAGACTGTTTACATTGGGAGGCCTGTCTTGGGGGGGGGTTGTTTTGATTATGTTAATTGATATAAGATGATCTACCACTGTACATCTTTAATAGGCAGAAAATTCTAGAAGATTATTAGGCATGGTATGCAATACTCAATAGGCTTTAAGCAGTACTATTGCTCTATTTTTACTGCTATTATCTCTTGGTTAGAATATATCCAATGAAGTCACCATGGCCTGGGAGTCAGCCTCCATGGTTTTCTCTCAATTAACAACAACATCTTGAGACCTATTACAGACCAGACTTTTCTATAAGAGTCAACCTGATAAAAGAAAAATGAACTTTAAAACAATCATGATAGGACACTTTGACCTGATCCCTCTCTCCCACTTCTATCTTCCCACAGAAAAGGTAGCTCTCCTGGGTGGCAGCCATCAGAACCCCATCTTCTCCAGATTGAGGACACTCATATTTCCCTAGAGTAACCCTGCACACAGAAGACAACCCAGTTATAGGTCATTTCCTAGTACTAGGAATCAAATCCCATCTGCCTTTTTTTCCCAGGAGGCCTTTGCTGATGACAAGAGGGCACTCACAGCTCTGTTTCATCTTTAACACTCCTCGTAGAGCCCAACCATGGTTCAAGCAGCCAGATTTAATTTTCAGACTTATCAACCTATTCCCTGGGTGCCTGACATTGATATGTGGAAGAACTGCAGAACTCTGATTGGAGAAGAGTAGTAGTCCATCACTTGGCTCCAACACAATATGGCCAAATGGACATTCTCAAACCTGCTCTGGACTCACAGGTCTGCAAAATAGCTGCCACAAAAGCAAAGGGAGTATATCCACACTCCCTCACTTGGGACTGCCTAACCGAGTTTGGAGGTCTTTATGGATAAGCATTAGAAGAAAAATGGCATATCCCTCAAGAGAAATTGACATGGAATGGAGCCCTGAGCCCTCAATAGAGTAGACTGCAAAGCTTCATTTCAAGTATGTTGAATGCTGATTGCTCATGGGTAAAATGGAAAGCTAGCATGTGGCAATATGATGTAGATAAATTGTGGGCCAACCCCTAGGATACAGCAGAGGATAAGCCCAGTCTGGATACTTCCTTTTCTTTCCTCCTTCCCTCTTTACTTTCCAGTTCCACATCATTTGACAGAGCTATTTATGGAAGCATGATGAGAGGCAGGATGGGTGGGTGTACATACATATATACATATATATATGATGGATGGATGTGTTACCTTTTATATTGTTGTGACAAAATACCTCAAAGAGAATCTAAGGGATAAAGGATTTGCTTGTGTCCACAGTGTCAGTTTTGGGGTCCTTGCAGTGAAGGAAACAATAGAGGAACTCATGGCAGAGGAAGTATAAGGAGGCAGCTGCTTGTTCATATGGCAGCAGACAGGAAGCAGAGAGCTAAATGAAATCCATTCAAAGACTAGCCTATAGAGACATACTTCCACCCAGGCTCCACATCCTTCAAAATAGTGGTGTGAGCTGGATTCAGGGCACTCTAAACATGATTGCATGAGGTACATTCCACATTTAAGCCATAAACATAGACATATGGACAGATAGATGGAGGGATGGCTTATATATAGATATGGACAGATAATCTCTCACTGGAGGCAGGTTTGTGAGCATGCTCATATGAGCCAAGCAGAGGCTTAAATTCAAATGTGTGAGAAAGCACAGGATTCATAGTGATTGGACACAGAGCTGACACTCAAATCTACCAGGTGGTGGTGTTCCCTCACGCCCACTGCAGAAAAGCCAAGTGGAGGATGAGGGCACATAACAGCCACATAACAATGCATACACACTTCTACGTTGTTCAGAAACATCCCCCCTTAGGTAGATCTATCATTGCCTTTATGCTGTGACTGAGGAAAAGCATAGTCCCTTGTCCAAGTATTTCACATTCTTCAGAGTCTTAGCACAGGTCCTGGACACAAAATGTGATACCATAGCCTAAGTCCCAGTCACTGATCAAACCTTTCTGTCTTCACTTGATATGTTGTTTGTATTTCAAAGCTACAAACTAGAGTATGTTACACAAAATACTGATTCACCTCTGTCAACATTCTTGTCTTCAGTGTTCAGTATATGAAGGCATCTGGACAAGAGAAACACATTGTGTCCACCACCCTAACCCTCTAAGCAAATTTAATAAAGTGCACCTTTTACAAACAGATCAAGCTTATGGGAAAGCTGGCAATATTAGGGTGGTAGCCACTCCTGTTGATGTGGCCTTCAGAACTGTTAGTAGGTACACACACACACACACACACACACACACACACACACACACACACACTCAGAGAGTGGGAATGGGGAGGGGGAGAGAGGAAGAGAGGGAGAGGGAGAGCGAGAGCGAGAGAGAGAGGGAGAGAGAGAGCGAGAGAGAGAAAGAGGAGAGAAGAGAGAGAACACATGTCATGGCAAATACTGCTACAGGGAAATGCCCAAGAGAGGAGAGAGGAAATTGTAGCTTACATTTGAGTTCCAATTTGGGACCTGTTTGTAAGAGAAAAGGACACAATTAGCAATCAGGAAATCTGAGGTCCTGAGAGAATTCTGCCACTTGAAGGCTCAGTTAATGATGAAACCTGGGAAGGCATTGGCGCATAGATGGCCTTTAACCTCATGATAGTTAACTGAGTCTATCTGTGGGTGTGGATAAAGAAGCTTTGCAAATTGATTGGCTGAAGGATGGGATATATATTGGAAATACTTAATAGTAGATATCATTCCATTGCTTTAAGTGTCAAGAGCAATACAGTCTTAAATCAGCAAGATAGTTCCCTGCATTCAGTAAATAAAAATGGTTCATGGACCCAGGCATGTATGAATCATGTCCCATCCAACCTTTCAAACACTCTTTCCCTGTTCCTTCTTCTTCTTCCTCTTCCTCTTCTGTAGTCTCCAAACATTTAAGTCCCAAATCTAAAGGTTCATGTCAATTAAAGTGGGGAGAGACAGAAGGTAATCCTATTTGGTTATCGTCAAATATACCTCATTTTCATTGCTCAATCTGTTTTAGTTTTTTATTTTAACCCCACTGCTCTGAATTAAGAGAGTACCAGAAGCTTTCTCAACTATAAATTAAGCACACTGTTTTTGTTCCAAGACTGCTTCTTGGTGATCCTATTGCTCACCAAGTTATAGAAAGAGAAATCAGAAGAAAGTAAGCTTCCTACAAACATAAACAACTTTTCAGAAGGCATTCCTTGGTGGGAACTGAAGCTTGTAAGAGGCCTCTTTCTCACACTCTTCAGTAGATGTAGTCATCATCATTCCAGTCCAGCTTACATAAGTAACCACACTCAACAAAGAAATTTAAACATAACAAAGAGTGACGGCTATGCGCTAGGTGGGCACTGACTCTACCTATCAAAATCCCTTCTCCAGTCTCCAGACAACTAACTATACTGTAGGCCAAGGATGACCACACTGCCCCCTACTTAAAGCACACTGTGACAGTCTGCTTTCTGTCACTCTAATAAAATAATTGAGACAACAAACTTAGAAGAGAAAAGAGATATTTGGATCACAGTTCTAGAGGCTCCATTCTGAGTTCCAGTGACTCCATGGCCTGTTCTAGATGGCAGTGGTGGGAACTGCATGGGACAGAAGATTGCTCACCTCAGAATCCACGGAGCAAAAGAGAAAAGCCATGCCAGGCTTAAGTCTCCAAATCCTCTTTGAGAGTGCACCCCCAAAGACCTAAAACTCTACCTCTCAAAGCTTCCTCTAAATCCAGCAGTACCAGCAGTACCAACTGGGGTTGACTCTTGTTCTAATTTGCTCTCTGTTGCTGTAATAAACACTGTGACCAAAAGTAACTTCAGGAGGAAAAGGTTTATTTGGCTTACAGATTACAGTCCATTATCAAAGGAAGAAAGCCAAACCAGGAACTCTGCAAGAGCTTGCAGCAGAAGTCCCCACGCAGGAATACTTCTTATTGGATTGCTCCCAGGGTCACATTCAATTGCTTTTCTTATACAGCCCATGACTATCTACCTAGGGATTATGGTACTGCCTACAGTGAGCAGAGTCTTTTTACATCAGTTATCAATTTTAAAAATAAGTCCCACATACCCACAGACCAACATGATAAAACAATTCTTCAATCGATATTCCATCCATTGAAGGGAGTTGAGTATCAAGTTTACAAAAAAATTAACATACACAATGCATTTAACATATGGACCTTTGAGGATCCACCCAAACCATGCATTCCATCTTATCCACCCAACAGCACCAACAGAAGGTGGGGTACATGCTCCTTTGTGTGCTTGTCCACTTCCTCCAGGAATCCTCGGCAGCTCTTCCCATTTCAGCATCACTGAAGTGACACCATGAGAAGAAACACTATTCCCATAAACTCTACCTTTGTGTTGATCCTAACAGGTAGTAAGAACCAGTTTGCATGTCAGCCCTCCTCAGTCCATGGTGAGATCGTCCTTCACAGAACCAGTTCACATCTGTATGCAAACTTTGAATTTCTCTGGTTTCTCACTATGAACAACGTGTTCTGACAAAGGCTAGCCTTGACTTCCTGAGACCAAATTCAAGAAATCTTTGGTCCTCCATCTCTTGTTACTCTGTAACATCTGAGCCAAGAGATGCTCACTCTTTCTGTTGTCACATCCTTTGGTTGCTATGACTCCTTCATCCTGTTTCTCTTTGCCCCACCCCAACAGGTCTAGTCTAGACTATTTGCAAATGTTGCCAAATTCAAATGCAGTTAAATCATAAATTTTCTCTTTGGAATATGACTTTACCACCAACTTCACCAACAACAATATAAATAGGATTTGCTTTAGAGGCACATATCTGTGAATTCATGCTCTGACTCCCATGAGAAAACAGGTGATGTTAGCTCTTAGATGAAAACCATAATGCCTAATGTCTGTTGATGGCATCTCAGGAGTGGGTGCAGTGAAGGTACAGGCACATGATCTTGGTTTGTAAAGCATTTACTAGATCCACAGTCACTGCATGATTTGGTTAGGCTCAGCAATGCCCACGAACTGAGACATCTCCATCCAGATTCCAGCAGGCACCTAAATGCTATTTTGCCGCAAGACATCTGGACTCACACCAGCTCCTGCTGCCACCTGGTTCTTCTCCTCATCTTTATTGTCCAATTCACCCAGGAGAGAACTGTTCAGACTTTACTCTTCCCCCTCGGCACAATGCAAAACACTAGTCTCTCATTCCACTATCCCAGCATTCTTCAGCTTGGCCCTCTGAGTCGTCCCTACCTCCTCATGTCCACACCCCAACTGTCATCATTTTTGTCTTCAACGTGATATTTATGTAACCCACATCATCAAGCAGCTCTCTTACATAGATGCATTTCTAGCTCAAAGCAGGACACACATGCCTATCACAGTCAATCCTCCTGCAACCTGGCCAGTCCTATCCCTTCAATTCTATCAAAAATCCCACTTGTATGTCATTTTCTTGTGCAGGGTGGTATTGCTCAGAAGATCCTGGGCCCTTTCCATGTCTACCCCTTTTCACAATGTGTTCTCAAGGCTTGAGGTCCCCTTCCATTCTTGCCTGACTAGTGACATCCTTCATTCAACTAACATGTCCTAATACCTCGTGGGTGACTGGGTACCTCCATCCACCTTCTACATTTTATCCATGCTTAAACTTCCATTTTATATCTGTCTTTCTCATATCTCTCTCTCTCCCATAGGACCTTATAAAAACTTCCATTCACAACTGGGTCTTTCTCATTATTATGACCAGAATCCCTAGGACAAAGACTATTAAAAAACAGAAAATGCTATTTCTCCTACAAAAGAGAACCCACATCAAGTTGTTGGGCTTTCCACTGGCAAGAATGTCTTTTTCTGAGGAATTACTAGTTGTGGCTATGAAACATCTGCTTTACAGGCTGGAACAAAACCAGACTCAGAGCCTGAGCAGGCCAGCAGGGTTTCCACCCTTGACACTCCCCTGATGAAGATGCTTGGTTCAGAATTCAATGGGAACAACTGGTAGGTAAGACTCTCTTGGCTAGCTATGCAAAACCTGGGCCTTCGTTTTGCTGTATACTTTATAAATATTCATTGGCATCTAATAAAGATGGGCAAAGACAAAATCAAATCAGAGAAGCTTGAGCACAGGTCCCAGCTAGTGGAGAATAGGGGAGCTGGAGTCAACACTATCATTTATTACATGTTTTCTTGTGAGTTTCACTGTCTTCAGGGCCACACGCCTTTAGCTCTATTTAAGAGTCCTAGTTGAGTGTTGGCAAGATGGCTCAGCAGGTAACAGCACTTGCCACTCAAGCCTGATGACCTGGTAACCTGATTTTGGCCCATGTAAATAGCCGGATGCTGTGATGCACATCTGTAATCAAGCACTGGAGATGGGAGCGGAGACAGGAGAATCACCAGGAATCTCATGGGCCAGCTAACCTGGAGTACACAGCAGAGCATCATAGAAACAGATACAGAGGCCTTGTCTCCACAAAGTAGGAGAGACTCATTCTTACAAGTTGTCCTTGGTCCTCCCCACATGTGCCGTGACACATGCCCACATACCCACATACACCATACATACACAATAAATACATAAAAATAAAATGTTTGAAAGAGAGACGTGGGTGAGGCTCACCAAGTGCCTTTCTTTAGAGAACTAGGAAGGTCCCTACTGCCCAGAGGCATTCTGCTCTACTTTGAGCCCACCAGGGGGTAATTGGGCCCTCTGGGTGGCTCTGAGCTCTCCAGCTGTATTCTTCTAGCCCTGCAGTTCAACACTTGTCCCCTGGAAAAGTCTTTGCTTTCCACACCTGCTGAGTGTGTCCTCACCAGGGGTTAAGAGGATAAAAGGCTCAAAGCAGCAGGCTCACAAAGTCACAGATTAAAAGGCAAATAAGGGGAAAACACGCCTGGGACATTATTATTATCCATGTGGATTTGCTATAAAAATAATTCACAAAGCCCATGTGCCTAAGGACTCAAGAGACTGAAATCAGGTCAGTCCTCATGGGGATAATAATGACATTTCATGAAGGGCGATCAAACTATTAAAATAATAATTATGTGATCTGAACAAAAATGAAGTTCAAAGATCATGAAACTTACCTATACTCTTTGTGCCTACCAACAAGTAATACACACCCTAAATCAAACTGGTGTAAACCAAATGGGGGAAATGTATTGTTTTTCTTAATCTGAAAATCACAGAGCAGACTGAAATGAAATATCAAATCCATCCCTTCCACAGAGTATCTGACCACGGGCAGAGAGTAATAAGCTTGTGCAGCATGTTACTGTGCAGAGGCCTGTGAACTTACTCCAGTTCGCCTCCACGCTCCTCCTAGCTCTACCATTTTTCCTGAAAACTTGGGCATTCAATATTTTTCCCAACCCTGTACAATCCTCATACCCTCTCAAAAGTGTGGGACAGAATGAAAAGAATCTCGATACAGATTAATAAAAGAAGTTAAAACAGGATTGTTTCTGACAAAACCAGACAAATCAATTAGTTGATCTCTGGCAAGCAAAGATAATTGTATTTCAGAGTCTATTAAGGCACATCAGGGCCAGTTAGCTAATTTCACAGGGGAACTGGCTGTCATTGGGCATTAGGCAGTGGTGGGAAACATCAGGCAGAAACACAAGATGGCATTTTCTTCCAGGGATCACTGGATCTATAAACTCAGCATTTTAGTTCGAGCAGAGAAGTGGCAGGTATATTTGTTCAAAGGGATTTCCATCCCGACAGGGCTATGAGCAATTGAACGTCTACACCAGACCTGACAGTACTGATTATACATCCTTTCTGTGAAGCTATTCATCTAAAACCTCTGAAGAGACATCTTCAAAATGAGATGAAGGAGAAGGGGTCAAGAGAAGACAAGGGGTGGATCTGAACATCAAATGAGGAAAAACATCACTCAGGAGGAAAACCAGTTGGACTTAAAAACCCTTTGAGAACTAAGACTTAGAAGCAAGTTTGAATTTCTTTTAAATAATGAATTTTAGCTCCATCTCAGTTGTCAATATTAGAAATGAATATTTGCCTTTCTTGTAACTGTTACCTGCAAGTTTATCTTGCATTCAAGAGGTATGGAGGGCTGGGGTATGGAGGCATTTAGCTTAATTATTGCTAGTTTTAAAAATATCTTTGCTAGAGTAAAGTTGGCACAAATGTAGCAATGTGGAGGGCCAGGAGATAGGGGTCATGCTTATGTTTCTATGGAAACTTTGAATATTTGTGTTATATGCTATTTTATTCACCTTTCGAACAGGATGCTTAAGTGTTCCCCTGAGATGCTGAGCAAGCATTTGGAGTTCATACAACAGCAGAATTCCAAAAGCTTAGTAGTGTGATCTGTTTTGAAAACAAGCATCTTGAAACATTAAAAAAAGTGAATGTTTCTGCCCTCTTACAGGTATAAGTAGATTAGAAATGTATATAGATGGTTGACAGATATGAACAGAATAGGTCTTGTAATTAAACATTCCTCTATTATTATCTATATAAATTATTTCCTCAGGAGAACACTTTTGTTCTCTATGAAATGAGACCTTTCCTGCTGCCTTCTTGTGCCTAGCACCATTCTGAAAGCAAGCTAAGGCATCTCTGCAGTTTCTACAGCAGAAGGATAAGCAAAGACATAGGGGAGATGAAACATCGTGATCTTCAGGTCAGAGGGAATAGCAAGAAAGGCAAGCAGACTCTTCATTACATCTAAATCCAATCAGTCTTCTGAGGATTCACTCCGAGAGCTTTAAAAACAATGAATGCGTTGGGTGCTGTACAGTCTAGTTTCACATCAGTATCTGAGTGCTTGTCCAACAGATCTCCAGATGAGGCAAAAGCCCACGGGACAGTCTCACTTGGCAAGGACCAGTGGACTTCGGGACAGCACAGAATACTGCTGGGATCGCAAGGTCTGCATGTTCTCTTCTCTCTCAGTAGTGATTCTCTTGGTCATTTTAGTGTCATTTTGTCAATCATACATGGGACAGATGTGAAACCCCATTTTTTTCTTGAATATCTTCCCCTAAAATTCTTTGGGAGATGATGCTTCTCAGGTTTCTGGTCTGGGGATGCAGCTGTCACTTCAGACCCGGGAGCTATTCTGATTCAGTGCTGACAGGATGGGAGGCTGATCATTCTATTTCTGTAAATATGTTTTGAAGTATATTGTTGTTCTTGAAAACGTGTGCCTATGTTTATCACCTTTTAGTTTTGCAAAGACAGGATGTACCTGGCTCAATATTTGGCCAAGCTAACAAAATGATGTGTTCCTTTTATTTTAAAGATGTTTTGGTGTAAAAATTGGGAAAAAAACATCTGAGATTATTTGTTTTGTCAGAGGTTAAGGGAAAAAATTGCTTTTAGTATGGAAAAACATGCTTGTTTTTGATGTATAAATAAAGATGGCTGGCGCTATTTGGGGCTGGCCACTTGTGTGAAACTCATCTGGTGGTCCGACAATTCACTTTTTCACGCTGACACCTCTTCCCCATCTCAGGACCTGAACCCAAGCCAAGGCTGGTCCCTGACATTAATGCTCAGTGGAAATGTTGGACTTAGTTGCCCTGGTGAGGGACCAGTTTCAGCTTTCCAGGCAACTCTAGTGTATTTCCAGGGTTTCATAGATAGGGTTGTAACAATATCCCCTGCTCACTCCAAAAAGAAACACTTGGAGATCAGGCTAGATTGTGGTTTCCTATGGTTCTGGTTTTCAGGGAACAGTGGCACTTCAGCCCATGGGCCACATTTTGGGTACCTGTGATTTAAACAGTATGAGAGGAATTAGGAATCATCTTGTCTGTACTAACACCATTTACTTAAGATCTGCACAATGTCATCTGTAATTGAAAGGGTGGGAAAAAAAAAA
>CABHPR010141415.1:3267-20981 GCA_902168415.1 Peromyscus melanophrys
TGTGTGTGTGTGTGTGTGTGTGTGTGTGTGTGTGTGTGTGTGTGTGTAGTTAGTGAGTATCTGAATTTTAAAAATTAGACACTAATTGCATAATATAAATTAAAATATTTAATAATTAAAATTCATATATGAAGAAAACTTGATCAATCCCTCCCCCAATTTGACAGTCATTTTCAAAACAATTTTTTTGGAGACAAGTTTTTTCTATTATGTAGTTCTGGCTGTCCTGGAACTCACTAGGTTGGCCTTGACCTCACAGATCTGCCAGCCTCTGCCCCAGGAGTGCTGAGGTTAAAGGTATCCACCACTATGCTGGACTCAACAACAATTTTAAAATAAATTATTTACCCTAGAAGAAAAGCAAGACTTTTTTTCTTCCCTTTATAAAAAGTGATGTCATAAAATTGTTTTCTGAATTGGTGATCAAAGAGTATGCAGTATAAAAGTATGTTTTGAAGTTTTCTCAGACAGTCTATTAATACATTTGATTATATAAAACTTGTGGTGTTTGTCCAATTCAAGTTATTCTAAATTAATATTTCCAACTCTAAGGAATTATTAACTTCAACCAAAATTTATTACAGTTTTATATGTTTAAAGTGGGGAATACCTCTCTCTCTCTTTCTCTCTATCTCATCTATCTATCTATCTATCTATCTATCTATCTATCTATCTATCTATCTATCTATCTATCCCCTGCCTCTCTCTCTCTAAAACCTCATAATTTCTAAGAGAATAGGAACATTCTAGGTAGGTGCAAGCGTTTTACACATAGCAGAATTTAGTGTGTTTGTGCTATAAGAGAACGCTTTATATGGAACAGAAAATGTGGTTCTTACTTCTGGAGTTTGGGAAGTTCAAACTCAAGCTTGTGTGAGAGCCCCTTGCTGTGTCCCCACAAGGTGGGAGGAGGAAGAGCAAGCTTATCAAACACTATGTGGGTGGGGTTTGAATGACAATGTCTCCCACAGGCTCATGTTTTCCCACTTGGTCCCCAGTTAGTGGAACTGTTTGGGAAGGGTTAGGTGTGAACTTGTTGGCAGAAGTATGTCACCGGAGGCGGGCCTTGAGGTGTCAAGTATTCATGCCATTCCCGGTGCACTCTTTCCTTCCTGTTTGAGGTTGGAGATATAAGCTCTCCACTGCTGTTCCACCCAACACACCTGCTACTTGTTATCACTCTTCCCTGCCATGATGGACTCTTCACCCTCTGAGACCATAAGCCCAATTAAATGTTCCATTTATAAGTTGCCCTGGACATTACATTGTGTTTATATCTCAGCAATAGAAGAATAGCTAATACACACTGCTTAGAACCTCTTTCTAGGAGGGGGAGAGGACCCTTGTCACCTACAGATGCCACCTCTTAACACTTTCGTACTGATAATACCAGACACTTGGGGAAGACACTCCTGGGGACTTGCAGAGGCAATGGAGGAATGTCTGCTCTGGGTGTAGTCAGCCGTGCCTGAGCTTCTGGCCCAGCTCACACTGTGTGGATCGTCTCTCAGTGGAGATTGCCCCTCAGGGAATTTTCTGTATGAAAATCAAATAGTGCAGAAGCTCAACCATGAGCAGTTTCTCAAAAAACACATGCACATGGGAGTGGGACGAAACTAACAGCTCCTTAGGTGTCCACAATTTTTCATGTAAGTTTTACTTTAAAATTTAACTTTCTGTTAAAATAGTACAATATTTATTTATTATATTTATATTAGTGTGCTGTGGGGTAATGCTTTTGGACACTGGTTTAATAAAACGCTGATTGGCCAATGGCCAGGCAGGAAGTGTAGGCAGGGTAAGCAAACAAGGAGAATGCTGGGAAGAGGAAGGCCATCCAGGGAGCAGCATGTAATGGCACACAGGTAAAGCCATGGAACATGTAGCGACATATAGATTAACAGAAATGGGCTGAGTTTAAGTGTAAGAGCTAGTCAGTACTTAGCCGGAGCTAATAGCCAAGCATTTTTAATTAATATAAACCTCTGTGTGTTACTTGGGTCTGAGTGGCTGTGGACCGGGCAGGACACAGGAAAACTTCCAGCTACATTTGTGTGAGTATGCACATATTCCTGTATATTTTTCCTATGTGCATAGGTGTGTGTGTGTGTGTGTGTGTGTGTGTGTGTGTGTGTGTGTGTGTGTATGTACATGCAGGTATATATACACGCATGTGTGTTTGACCAGAAGATGACCTCAGCTGTTTTTCCTTAGGAACAGTCCTTTTTTTTTTTTTGAGGCCGAATTTCTTACTTGCCTGGAACTTGTCAGGTAGATTTTATGAGAATGGATTATGGCAATTGAGCACTTTCCTGACTGAGCCATCTCCCAAAACGAAGGTAAGATGGCAATACACCTGTAATCCTATCACAACATTTGGAGGCTGGAGGCTAGTAAGTTTTAGGCTATGCTGTGCTGCACAGAGGCCATCAGAGGCACATGTGAGGAGAATGCTCTAAATAGAGAATGTGTTCTACCACTGAGTTATTAGCTATCCTCATCCTTCTTCTTACTTTTTACCTTGAGAGAGGCTCTCACTAATTTTACCAAGCTAACATTGAACTCACTTTATAGCTCAGGCTGGGAACTTGTGATCCTTCTGCCTTAGTCTCCTATGTCTGAAATTACAGGTCTGTGACACTAGGCATGGCTCCATAAAAATTTTACAATAGTGAAAATTATTCAGAATTGAAATGACCATATTCAGAGAGGAATGCATCTGTCTTTTCTGTTCATACACCAGGTGAGCATTTGGTGGGCATATTGGAAGGTTACTATAGTACTTGTTTGACATTGAATTTGATGTGATGATTTTTCAGGCCTAAAACATGATATTGGTTATCTTTTTTTTTTTCAAGTTGTTAGTCGGTGGTGTCCCATAGCTACCAAACATTACACCCTATTGCCATTGTTCTGATAGTGAGATCCTATTACTGAAGATAACTGATGCTTGAATCATAGGACATGGAGAAATCAAGTTGATATTGACCTGTAAGGTCCATTACTACTGGTAAGCTTTCCATAATGCTACAAGGTTCTATTTAGGCAACAAAGGGAGAAAATTCATTGACAGACTTATTCAGCTGTGAATCCTGTGAGCTGTAGTAACAACTGACATGGCAAGATATGCAAACTAGTGTAATAGTGGCATGGGTGTTATAGAAGTAACCAAGCACTTTCTGCTTGCATTTAAATCTGATCTGCAAGGTGGAACTTATGCTTAGTGCCTTTAACTGGACCAGAATTCTGAGGCTAGGTCATAGGTACTAGGGGAGAACCTAGTACTAATATTTTGCTAAATGGATATAGTAATAAACTGCCCCCCAAGTTCATACCTTTATAACAATAGATAAGTACCTCTCAACCCTCATTAGGGAAACTTCTTTGTAGTAGATGTTTATTAACACAGAGACCCACAATGAGTCAACATGTAATGAATAAGAGAGAATATGGCGTGCTCATCTTTAAATGGTACACCAATGTAGGAAGATAAGGCTTAGGAGGTCAAGAGATGAGCCAACCTGGAGTCTGTTTGAGGGCCTAGCAACAGGCACTGTCAGAGGTCCTGATCGTGTCTAGCCAATGAGGAGCAAGCACACAATGTCACCAGATCAGGATGCAGCCTGGGTGCTGGGAGGAGGGTATATAAGGCTCTCCCTATTGCCGAATAAATGAATCTGCTGTTGCCTTTTACCTGACTCCCTGTGTCTATGCCATTGACAGAGCCTTCTCACCCCCTCCCCCGAGGAAGTCCTTGGGACCCAGCACCTCACCAATTTCACACACCTTCCTCACAAGGCTCAGGGATCATTGCAGAAAGGTTGTAAGAGACAGAATGAGTGACACATTTAGTGAAACGGTTTGCCAGACATGGCTGTGAAGTTGTACACGTGAACTAATAGTAGTTGGTAATGTGTGTGCAAGACATAAAATCCAAACCCAAATCAGCCAAAGTCCCATGATGGGTGAAAGAGGACTCGTAAAGTCCTCTCCATATCTGAAGCACTATCTACAATTGATGGCTACTAAGGGAGAGTCAGTTTTATTCAGAGATTTGGGATCTGGGAGGTTACCAATGCCCCAGGAGATGGGTGGCTCCATGTTCATGCTCATGCACGTGCTAAATAGACTCAGTCAGTTTGAGGTTGTGAAGGAAAATGGTGGAGGATGTCGGGGATGGGGGTGGGGATTGGATGAGGCATTAGAAGGGAGGGATGGTGGGGTGGATTCCATCTAAACAAGTTATATGAATATATGAGAATTAAATAACATTAAAAAAACAGTATGGTTCAGTCCAAATTCTAGAATCACATGGATTTAGATTCAAATACATGGTTTAGTCTTTGATGAATTTGGAACAATTGATGAAAAACATTTTTTTCTGACCCCATTCCTTTACTTGTAAAAAGCAGCTGTGAAAATTTAAAAAGACAGAGAATATAAAGCACACATTACTGTTCCAGATGAAACATTGTCCAGGCGAACTAGATGTCAGCTACTTTTCTGGTCTCTTCTAGATCGGATTATACACAGGCATGAGCTTCAGCCACAAGGGACTCCTGGAGGTTGAGGTGTTGTGCTCATGAAAGAGCTTGGTGTCATTCCTTTGTCTGAGCTCTGCTGTGCTGATGGAGACCGTCTGTGACTGGGTATTTAGCTTTGTCCCTCAGAACTGATTCAAGGAAAATGAACTTGGGATCAATCGGTCTGTCTCTCTTTTGTACCTGGCACCACATTAAATACATATTTGATGCCCAGGAAACATTTGCTGGAGAATGTGCTTGCCTTTTCCATTGAGGGCAGCGGGGACTTTGATGCTCAGCCCATGAAACTGCTGGATGAAAACAAGGAAAGCAATTCTGTCAAGTGGACACAATGAGGCTTTTCTAGTTTCCTACAGCATGTCTAAAGTGTGGCTGGAAGCTTAGCTCTGGTGAAGGAATGCCTGCCTGGATTTTAAATAACTCTTCTCAAAGTGTTCTTATTTTCAGAAGTGGTCACGAAATTCCTGTTAAAGTTGCATTCATGACTCAATTTTGTGTCACATCAGCACAGGTTAATATTTGTAACTGCCTGAGAAGTTGCTGTCTCAGAATTTTGCTAACTCATTATCTTTGCCAGAAGTTATCTTGAATCTTTTTTTTTTTTCTGTCCTTAGGTAACAATGCTGCACAGGTCAGCAGATGCCAGTGCTGGATGGATTTGACCTAGAGGCCTTGTGAAAGTTATTTCGTTTCCTACCCACACCAGGAGTATGTTGTCTTTGCATCCCAAACTGGGAAGCCGAGTTTGTGTGAACTCTAGACCCACTCAAACACCAAGACAAGCTCTAAAAATAAGCTGACTTCCACTCTCCCCTTTGCTTCTCCTTTTGCCTCCTCCCTTGCCTGGCAGGACTTCATGCTAAGCACAATTCTTCCAGAAACTTGAGACTAGAGGGAGGCCTCCGTGGCTATTCTTAGTCTCGTAGTGCCACCTTTTGGAGCATGTTCTCAGTTGTTTCCTAAAAGTGAATTCCAGACAGCTGGTTCCTGGGGCGAGTTTTACAATCTCACTTCCTTGGTTATGGCTTGACATAATTTCCCTAGAGAGTTCAGGCTTAGGGTATGATAATATACCTTGGATCTGCAGAGCATTAAAAGGGAGGATATTGTCAGATATACGATCTAGCCGTGGACACAGGCCAGACACAGTCTTTACGAAAGGAGAGGGCCTGTGCGTCCAGGCCTACCCTTTCCTGGTTTGCTTCTGCTGTGATCTATCAACGCCTTCCTTCCTTATGCACAATGCTCAGTTAATATCTTTCTTTGGCCTTGCAGACAGGAGCTCACTTATGACCATATATTACAGGTGACAACAGTGTCTTTTCAGAGAAGCAAAACCAAGGAAGCCATAGAGGAACTTCACGTTCTTTTTCAAGACAGCTTCACTGACTTATTTCCCCCAGTGCAGAGTAGGGCCTCCTTAATAGATGGGGTCAACTTTGATTGTTTGTTTGGTTGATGATTTGAAATATGTGTCTGGCATATAACTGAAAACAGATGAGTTAAATATAAAAGAAAAACCTATCTAGACCAAACTGTTGGAGGGAATATCAAAATGGCTGGAAATGAGATGGTGCTTTGTGTTTGGAAGATTTTTCTTGAAGGGAAAACCTCACTGAACAGTCTCTAGTCAGGGCTTCTGAATTCCAGTTCATCCATGTCATGTGACTGCATCTGCACTGTCCTGCGGCCCGTCCAGTCACTGGGGCACCACTAGTGATACATTTAATGCTGTAGTAAATAGAAACTAATGTTGTGTAGCTCATTTTGTTTTTAATCAAAAATATTGGTCTGATAGCTCAGTCTAGAGAGACAATGTTATGAGAGAGAACCTGTTTTGTTCTATGAGGCAAATGCTAGCGAGAGGCTCCAATGGTTGCTTTCGGTCTGGATTTTAACAGACAAGACAGAATCAGTCCTCTGGGTCACATTTTATTTCACCCCCAAAGCTATTCAACTTTTCCAATAGTGACCCTTCCCAACCCTGAATCTCTTTTACCTTAAGGCAGTATGCCATGGGATAAAGAAGAAAAGTCCAAAATCACACCATACTGGTCTTGGTATTCTATTCTTAGTAAGTTCTGGAGCCTTTGGAAAAAAAAATACTATGAAGGTACACATGGCAGAAACACACCCCCTCCCCCGTCAGTATCCTCGTCCAGGATGATATGTCCATCTCTGTATTCTCTGTAACTCTGTAGCCACCACGCCATCTGTAGTTTCTCTTTCTTCTGCTCAGTCCCCATACTACAGTTACAGTGGCTGGACAACAAATTTGAACATGTTGCTTCCCTACTTCCAAAGGCCCGTGTCCCTTTCTAGACCACCAAATGGGTTCTAAACTCCCCATGTGGACCAGCTATAGCAATAAGCCAGGTGCCCCATTCTGAACAGTCTTCTGACCACCATCTCCCACCGGTCATATGGCAGTTTGCTTGAATCTTTCCAGTGTTCTTCCTTTTGGAAGCACACCCACTTCAGGTTTTGCTTATGTGGCTTCCCTTCCTCACTCAATATTCAATATAAAAGTCTCCAGTCTTCATACAGTGCTTCAAGGTGGAGTAAATCACAACTTCTCCAGGACTTTCATATAATTTTATTGATTATTTTATTATAGTATCTACTGTAAGTTTTATTCAATTTTTCTTAGCTATATAAATCTCATACTGATCTTAACTGACTTAAAGAAAGGAACCTCATTGACTTTTTTTTGACAAAAGCAAACATAGGCAGCCATTCTTAGTGTGTAATACACAATGAGGACCCCCTAAATATTTGGTGACAAATAATTGGACTAGAACTAGATAAATCTGTTTTTCAGACCAGCTGTTCTTTCCACTAGGAGCTCTTAGGCAGTTAATCTTCTAGGTCCTGGATTTCTAGCATTCACAGTGAGTGGAGTGGAGTATATGAAGTCTAAGGTCTCTTTCTGTTTTGTGCCCCTGCCTTTTAAATTCGTGCATGGGAACTTTAATTATTTATCATGACAGTGAGGGGAAATGGGACTTAGTAAGGTTATATTTGTGCCATTGGATGGGTCCCTCATCAATAGGTTAGTGCCTTTCTCACAGGTTTCTTTAGACAGTGTGAAATACAGTATAGATACAGTGAGAGTTCAGCCCCTATTCCTTTCTGTCACACGTGACCGCTGGTACATCAGCCTTCCAAAGTGGCCAGTGCATGGGCTTGAACTTCCCAACCCCTCAGAACCATGAACCAAACTTTTGTTGTTGTTTCTGTGAGTTACCCTCTCTCAAGTCTTTTGTTATAACAACAGGAAACAGTTGAAACAGACTAAAGAAGTTCCTGAACACCCCTTGTCAGTATTTTGTAATTCAATACATTTCCATTTACAAAGTGAGCTAAGCAGTGATCGGAATTCTTAGAAAGGAATGGATTCTGACCCGAAGTTTCTGACCAATCTGGACAGAACAGAATATTCAATGCCTGTTCCTTTTTACCTGAAGCTAGTTAGTAGAAACCCGAACACTTAAGAACATATGCTGATACCTGAAGAAGTGATTCAGTTCTTTATACAAACCATTCCTAGTCTCTGTCAGATTGAATCCTATTGGAAGTAAATACCTACTTTTCAAAGACATAACAGACCATTTTTTTAGATGATCTAACCAGAGGTTCACAAGGGCAGTAAGCTAAGGACCAAGCTTCCAGCTGCTGTCTCTGTTTCCATTCAGTGCATATAGTTGGAAGGGATGGAAGTCCAGGAAAGCAAAGTAAGTGATCCTTAGCATACTTAAGCATCAACTAAATATTCTTTATGTATAACTGGCATGCCAAACTTCACATGGCATAAACAAAATTCTTCATTGTTCCATATGCCCACCAGTCATGACCCTAGCTACCTACTCTCTACATAAATACCATTGTTATCAGTTTTTTTTTCTGCTAAAAAACCCTCAGAAATCATTCCAGATTCCCTCAATTCATCCCATCATCTAAATCCATCTGTCTAGCTTACATGGGTTAGATTTGGTTCAAGTGTTTCTTCAAAGATCCACTGAGAGCTTGGTCGACAGTATATCTATGGTAGGATGTATTAGAGATGGGGAAGTTTCTACAGTCCCCTGAGGGGGCTCCCCTCCTGTGCTACCCCTTGCTAGTTCTTTCCAGAGGGTTCTAAGACCAATCCTAGTCTTAACTGTTCTCTCTGAATTTTGAGATGTGATGAACTGTCCTTGTCTATGCTCCTGCTATGGCCATGGGCTGAACTGAGGTAAGTTCCATGCTTTTGCACCTCCTTAACTGTAATCTGAATCATTTCTTTTCTTTTTTTTTTTTTTTGGTATAAAATTAGCTATTGTGGGTATTTTGTTATAGCAACAAATGCTCGGAGCATGTCACAACACTGACATTTACATTGAGCCAATCACTTTTTACTCTTTCTGCTACACCAAGCAACCATTACTTCTTACTTAGATCATTGCAAAAGCTCTTGAAGTTTAATCACAATTTGTTCCCTCCCGTCGATTCTGTTCCACCCAGAGTGGTCAAAACATTCTCTCTGACATGTAAACATCAGATATCACCATCTTCTTATACTTAGACATCACTATAGTTGCCAAATGTATTTTCACTATGTGCCAAACCTCTCTGCACAGCTTGGATAGCCACAATGATTTAGCTTTGTCAGTATACCCAGCCGAATGTCACTATGATTTCTCAGGTTTGCCTTTTCTCCAGTTGTGCTCTTTGTTTCTTGTCTCAGGTATGTAAAAAAAGAAAGAAAAAAGATACTCATCTTCTAACATTCGCATTGCTAGTCCTTTCTGCTCTGGATACACTCTACACCATGGTGACTTCTCACCATTGAGATGTCAGATCCCATTTCTTCCTCATAGAGAACTTCTTTGGCCCTACCAAAACCAAACCAAAACAGCAACAACAAAAATCTCAACCAACCAACCTACCAAACAACCAAGCAACCAATGAAACAACCAACCAACCAACCAACCAAACAAACAAACAAAACCTTCCTGTTAGAGTCTTTTGAATTTGAAATTAACTTATTTCTCCTTCTTAGTATGCACCACCATTTAAATTACCTTATTTCTGGGCTATTACTTACATGTCCTCTGCTTCTCTCTATCCCTTATGCAATTGACTGAAAAAGGAAAGTTCCCCCTGTCAAGTGCTTTATTCTACACTCTCAGAACATGTTTAACATGTCAGAGAACCACAGTAAGTATTTGTTAATTAATGCACCATTTAGGATTTTCCGCTATGATGGATGAGCATTAAGGAATGAACAAATCACAGCTAATTAATAAGAATTTAACATTATATTACCCTAAAAAACAAAAAGCTTTTTTTTTGTTTGTAAGAGGAACTTGTATTGCATCACTCAAAATTAAACATATGCGAGGATCTTTCACATTGTATGCTTTTCTCCTTTGACAAGAGATGCTTATAAGGATGACCAAGTCATAAACTGACAGGCCATTGAACAAAGGCTTGATGCTATACACAAAAGCAGATGGATGGAGAGAACGCATAGGACTTTCCCCTTCTCACTTGTTTTCTTTATGCTTGCTTTCCAATTGATCTTTTCTAAGACTGAGTTGATGACCCTTCTCCACTTGTAGTAAATCCAGTGGAGGAGTCAGTTAGGCTTCTGTCTTGTGTACATGTGCCATAAACAAATGGCTAAGCTATGCTGTCCCCAGAAGAAACTTTTAGTCACATCTTCCCATGAAAGAAGTAAACAGAATTTAACACCACTTTGAAGCTAAATCTAGGAAAATGTGAAACACAAAGGACCTTATATCTTAGATGTTGCTAACCAGCAAGATTCCAAGCATTGAAATTCAGACTCCTTATGAAGTTACCCACAAATTCTGAGCCACTTTTCTCACATATCAGATTGTCAACAATTCCTCTTGGAAAATTATTTTAAATGTATGCCACACCACTCAGAATCACTAATACATTGCTATATAGTGTGACAAAGACAAAACCAGAAAGAAATGATGTGGTAATATCTTTTTTTCCTTTTTGACCCTCAACAAAGAATTGACTTACTGTAAAAGCAGCAGACCATAAAAACAAAGTTGCTGTTGTCTCCCTCCAGTAATTGTTTTAGTTATTTTACCCAAAGACATTTGGGAAAGATGATATAGAGTACTTTGTGTATCTTTTCTGAAGCTGGGCATGGAGAAGAATGAGTAAGGAAGAAGAGCAGGTGCACACCTAAGAATGGAGAGTGCAATCCAAGGGGGCCGAGAGACTTAGGGGTGACGTCATGGAGGCCACACCCTCCAAGAGCTTCCAGACTCAGAACTTGACCTAGTCATTCTCAACCATGCAACTGCATGTAGAACTCATAAAAGAAGTAAGTTATGAAGAGGGGGGAGGAAGAAGAGAAGAAAAAGCATAAAGTGGTAAGATGTAGAACAAGAGAGGAGAAGAGAAGAAGAGGGGAGGGGAAGAGAAAAGAGGAAAGAAGGGAAGGAAGAGAGGTAAAGGTAGAGAAGGAAGAAAACCAGGACCTGAGAAAACAAACCCATGGGGGATGACATGCTCAGAAGAAAGGAAGGCTGTGGTGATCCTTTTTCAAGGCATGGATAAGAATTCAGTTGCAAATAGATTTCAACAGCGCAATTTTGAAGACATTTTCTCCTAAGAAATTTAAGACAGGTAAGAAAAAAATTTTAAAAAAGTATTTCTTGTGTTGGAATACTTAAAGTATTAATATTTATAATGGAAGAAAATCCTTTGTGTAGCTCTGAATGATAAAATGATCAATTTAGTAATTTGTGATTTCAATGTCATTTTTTAAATTGAAATGTTTAGATTGATTTATTTGATTTTATGTGTATTAATATTTTGCCCAAAAGATTGTATGTGCACCTTATACTTACCTAGTGCCCAAGAGTCGAGAAGAGGCCATCCGATCCATTGAAGAGGCCATCTGATCCCTTGGAGATATGGATAGTTTTAAGTCACCATCAGGGAGCTGGGTCCGCCATAAGAACAACAACTGTGCTTAACTCCTGAGCCATCTCTCCAGCCTGCTTCCCTGTCATTATAAAGAAAATGAATGAGTAGGAGTGAGCCGTGTAAATGGAAGGTAGGCCACAATAAATCAGGGTGATGAGAGGATTTCACAGTCTGCTTCCTTTTCTTTCTGATATTTTTACTTTTCCCTTCAATGTGTAATAATTCTTTACTAAGAACAAAAATACCACATACATGCACAGACACAGACACACAGACACAGACACAGACACAGACACACACACACACACACACACACACACACACACACACACACACACACACGCACACACTCTCACACACAGATGAGAGACAGAAGGGAGGGGGCATAGTGGGCTGCTCCTAAAGGAGGACAGCTTTTTTATGATTCTATTTTTAGAATTATTTAAACATTTTCAGACAATGTATTTTTATTATACCACCATCCTCCTAGATTGTCTCTACCACCTGACCTCACGTTCTTTCTCTCTTTTCTCTATAAAAAAGAACCTAAAACAAAACCCAAGAAAACAAAACAAAACCCCCAAAGACAAAAATTACCAAGTCATATCAACAACAATGACAAAAACACATTAAAAACAAACAAACAAACAAACAAACAAACAAATAAATAAATAAATAAATAAACAAAATGTAAAACCACCAAACCATGGAATCCATTTAATAGTGGTCAACTACTTCTGAGCATAAGGTCTGTCATGGAGTGTGGTTGATACACTCAGTGTCACCCCATTGGAGAAAATGACTTTCCCTCTCCCTGCAGGTTTCAACTGCAGATAGTTTCTTAGTCAAGGGTGGGACTTTGTGCCCACATCATGGAGGAGACCTTTAAGGAGCTGTTGTAAATATGTGGATCGGTCAGTATTTGGGAATGTTATTTGTCTGACTGGGACTGATGCATGCGTGCGTGCGTGCGTGCGTGCGTGCATGGTGTGTGTGTGTGTGTGTGTGTGTGTGTGTGTGTGTGTGTGTGGTCAAAGAAGGAGAAAGAATACAGTATTCATTGCCTAACTCTGAGCTTCTGACAGTAAGAAATGGTTCTCATCATCTCCTTTCAATTGCCTTAAGACGATAAGACTCCTTTTGCTCTCTTTGGGGGAACCAATTCCATAAATAATTTGTTCTGCATGCAAGGAAGTATTTTCTGATGCTGTAGTCTGAATTTTTTTTAACCATGTTTAATTTACTTATTCTCTTTTATACTCTTAGAATTTTCTGGGGAAAAAAGCATTTAATGATTATTTGATAGTAAATAACTGAATGTTGGAGAATAGTATTTTCAAGTTTGTTACTTTTATTTATGTTGCATTTGTTTAACTCAGTGAAGCTGTGTTACTGTGCCTATCTAAAATACCTGATAGTCTAATAAAGAACTGAACGGCCAATATCAATGGAGGGGAAAGGATAGTTGGGGCTGGCAGGCAGAGAGAATAAATAGAAGGAGAAATCTGGGAGGAAGTAGCCAGAGAAGGAGGAAGACTCCAGGGGCCAGCCACCCAGGTACAGCAAGCCACAGGGTAAACTTTACAGAAGTAAGGGAATGGGAAAAGCCCAGAAGCAAAAGGTAGACGGGATAATTTAAGTTAAGGAAAGCTGGCTAGAAACAAACCAAGCTAAGGCTGGGAATTCATAATTAAGAATAAGCCTCTGTGTGTGACTTATTTGGGAGCTGTTTGGGAGCCCCCAAAAGAGCCAAAACAGCCAATAACAACTGGAGACTTTTCTGTTCTGTTCTTTATTTTCTGGAGGGATTTTCAAACAATATTCAGCTTGACTGTGTGGGATTGAAGTAGAAATACTGATAGAAGCCACTGGAAGACCATGGGGTTGCCCTAAGGTGTGATCCTACAAGGTAGACAACTGGTCCCTGTGCCCGAGGAAGTTCATTTGTAGGTAGCAGACCTTCACTGTAATGGGAGATATAATTGCCCGATTGGTGTGTATTGTTGTCTCTACTTTCTCCTTCCCCTTCAGATAGCTATGTGATTTTTTTTTAATGGAGAGTACGTTTCTATGAATTGTAGAGCTAAAGGCATTATTGTGCTTTGGGTGTGTCTCAAAACACTTTTCCGGAAGCCATGCAGATACCATTTCAATTACTTAACCTAAACGCTTTCAAACTTTAAAAATGTGGGAGATTAAAAAAAATAGGAGTGTTTATATTTTCTGGAAAGAATTTAATAGTGTTTGTCAAGAATTGTAAATATGGTTTCAATCTTTGATCCTCAAATCCCTTCTATAGCAAATTAATATTTTAAAAAGATGTTCAAGATACACTAATAGTGTTTGGTTAGATTTGTTTATAAATGGAAAACAAATACTGAAATTGAAATTAATTATGAAAGGGTCAGTAACATAAACAGTGATGTATCAGTTTGGAATATTACAATTACCAGGAAGAATCATTGCAAATGTGTTTAGTGATGTGACAATGCATATAATACTTTAATAATTAACAATATAATTAAGTTCTTAAAGGTGTGCAGCAATGCCATTGTGATATAGTTTTAACTTTAAAAAAAGTATGATGGTACATACACACATGTTATATATGATATATATATATATATAACTTTTATAGCAATAATAGCTGGAATTCCAGGCTCTGGTCAGGAACAGACAGACAAACCGACAAACAAGCAAATATGACTTTTAGGTAAGTACACACATACACACACCACATAGACTAGGAAATAATACTGACCATTTTATTTCTTTCCCATGAAGTTTGACTTTCAAATTATGCTTATAATGTACATTGTAGGGCATCCAACAATTCCTTCACATCTCTGATCCCTTCATCTTTTTTCCTCTTTCCTCTGTCACCTGGGACCCCGATGCATCTTGGAAGTGCAGTGTCAGATCCTTGTGTTTCTGACATCAGATCTGGCTCATCTTGACAGGCTGGCATGGCATTGCTTTGTGAGTTCTTAGTTTTATTTTCATTTACTTTCAGGATTTTAGGACTTGAACCTGTTGCATAAACAGAGAAGAAAAGTTTCATTAGAATACCCATTTGCAAGAGAAGATAAAAAGTCACAAAGTGCAAAGTAATGATAACATTAGTTTTCAACCTATGCCATTCCTTCTGATACTCACCACTCCAAATGTGTCACCCTGCTACAGATGCCAAGTGACTGACAGAAGCAAGAAGAAAGGATAAAGTGGCATCCATCCTAATGAAGTGCCAGTAGGGTGTTGCCCTTGACTTTGAACTCTGTATTTATGAGCCATTTGTTCTTCTATTTGTAATAGCAAACTATAATAGGAAATCCAGTCAAAGGGATATCGCCTTAAGGCATCAAAGTAAACCTTTCTCTAACAGTTCAAATGGAGGCTCTGTGAAGCAACTGGATCCTGAAGGGGCTGTCAGGGTTCCCTGCTATGTCTGTATTGAGGGTTTACAAGAGTGGATTCTGACTTCGGCAGCACTCTTCCTAGTCCAAAATGTCTCCAGCCACACTCTGGCCAGGTCTAGCTTATAGTCTTGTCAGGGTGGCTTCACAACATTTGATCCATACATTACATGAAATGCATTACCTTCAATGAATCAGTCCTCTGGAAACGAAAAAAGTTAAAGGGAACTATTGACGCTTTGAGTTCAAATTCTCAAAGGCATTACTCATCACGACCGAGGCTGAGACAGAAATGTTGGCAGTGCTCATGAAGCTACTGTCTCATCTGCATTTCAACTGCCCTGGCAGGCTGAACTCCAGGAGACGATAAACTGCGAGCAACACTTGGGATTCCTCATTTTCTGTGTTTAGCAAATGCAGGCAGTGTGAATTCATCCTAATGACAAATGTCACGTTCTCTTCCCAAACATCATCTGTACCAAACTGTACAATTGGCATCTGCTTTGACAACTCTAGCAAGCAGTCACGGAGATGGGAGACCATCTGTGTTGAACAATATGCCCAGTGTCTACACAGAACAGAGTGGGAAAGAATAGTGCCTAGGGAAAAAAAATGAATTGTCTAAAATGACCCCGAATGCTGGGATTTAGCATCTCAAGGGAGAATGCGGGTCGAGAGTTGAACACGACACAGATTTCTGCCTAGAATGGTCTCAAGGGGCCAAGATTCTCCCTTGTGGATTAAACTGATAAAAGAGAATATTTAATAAATAGTTCCTGTTACTGGACTAAGTAGCTGGCTCAGTTCTTTCTCTTCCATCAACTAGCTCTGTTTACTGGGATAAACTACTTGGCCCATCTTGCTCTCTTGAGCATAAACTGGCTGTATGTTTCCTTGCTTAAGTTATTCAGTATTTATTTGTTCATCTAACAGGCCCTGGGGATTTCTGAGAATTGTCTCTCCATCTCTTCCATGAATTGCTCATCCGTACTCAACACCACATGCCTACACCCTCCTACCTCTATTCCAAATCCATTGCTCTTGTTGGATTCTGACTCTTGAATTTGGAAAGGGACTGAGGATTCCAGCTTATAGTAATCTGTTTTCTTGAACTGAGACATACATTGAACACTCTTGGCAATGGTATTTTCCCATCACATGTGCAAGGGTCCTAAGAAACTATTCTGTATAAAACAGAAGAATAAAGCAGATTTTCAAAAAGCAAAGAAAACCTCCAATAATTTCCTTGGACTCATTGCTTCCTGAAGTCTAACTCACTTCTTTCTGGATTTTGGGATAAAGTTTAGTGTATGCAATTCTATGTTTTTTTTTTTTTTTAAATTTCCTTAAGCTATTTGTCATTTGTAACAAAAGGAAAGTTAATTCAACATGCTAGGGGATTTTGGTCTCTGATTTATTACTAAGTTTCTTTAATAGGATGCATTGCTTAAGAGTCTTTGGTTGTTAACAAGGAAAAATAAATGACTCTAATACAATATCAAGGTGTTGTGTTAAAGAGATAGGTCACCCCATCCTTGCCTACCCTGAGTCTATGTTTCTATTGAGATTAAACTTTTTCATCAGTGGGAAACAAACATGATGATAAGAGATTTATCATTTTATTCCTTTATGGATGAGTAGTAAAACGTGTACACAAATAGCCATAAAATCCATCAACGCCTCATGTCAAGTCTAGAAGAAACTTAAAAAACAGGATGTGCCTACTCTGTCCTGGTTTTAGTAGGTGATTTTGAAGTCTCACATTTAGAACACACAGTGTCACCAGAAAATATAAGAGGTTGTGCAAGAAAAATTCTCAAGGAAGTGCTTCATACTCATAAGCAGCTGGCAAGATCTGACCCAGTTGAATCCAATGCTGTCTTTGGCATGAGAATGAGATGGTAAACTTGTGCAATAAAAGAGCTGATGAAGACAGGTCTTCTGGCCCAGAATAGCTTAAGGTAACCGTGAAGCTAAAAGTCTGAATGGGTGACTGAGTGATAGTGAAAGCTGTTGGAGCGAGAAGAGTCTTGATAGGCCAGTCTGGTTGCTCTGTGTGCCCTCTTTCAATGTGTTCTTAATCTCCTGAGTGGTGCCTTCACATCCATACCGTCTGTTCCCTTTACTCTGTGAGGTTCTGTCCCAGCTCTGCCTCTTGAAGGAAGCTCTTTGAGTACTTTATCACAGAGCCATTGTTCCATTTTCTGAGTGTGAAACATTTGATCTTGGTGCTTTTTGGTTAACAAGCATGTGGTGGTTTGCTACAGCCTGTATTCATTCTGATGATGCTAGCTACGCTACACAATAAATCCCAAACTATTTCTGGCTTAACCCAGGAGAAAATTGGGTTTTGTTTATAATATTTTCTGGGCAAGATTCCCAGCTTTTAGACATATTTTCTTCCCGTGGAGAGTCAGGGACTTCGGCTCCTTCTATCATGGACTCCCCAATGTCTCTCTGAGGCCTTGGAATCTTCTGTATCCAGGTCAATGAGTGGAGCCATCCCACCTGGCTTCAAAAATCACCAATAAGAACATCTCCTCTTGCATTGCGAGGAAGTAAGCACATGGCCTAATCCACAGGAAGGATGGAAGTGTAGTCCTGGGTAGTGAACCCATTCTGAGTGGAGCTCTGGACTATGAACTTGAATTGTGGCTCGTGGTTAGCTGTCTTTGTCATAAGCTTCTTCCCATCCCCCTCTTTCTCTTCTTCCCTTTTTACCATCTTTCCCTCCCTCCCTCTTTTCTGCATAGCTCAGGCTGGCCCGAAACTCACTTTATAGCCCTTTTATCATGTACTT
>CABHPR010141416.1:0-18238 GCA_902168415.1 Peromyscus melanophrys
TGTGTGTGTGTGTGTGTGTGTGTGTGTGTGTGTGACTTAGTGTAATCAAGAACAACACCTAAATGAGCAGTGGCAAGTAGCATATCTCACTATATTTCTCTTTTGATTGTTGATATAATTGGGGGGACCTCCCGTTATCCCATTATCCTGACCACTTACCTTTACATGGCATCCTTACCTTCAGGAAGCTTACCTCAACTTGCTTCAAGAAAAAATTAGTGTTGTGGAAATGTGACATCCATAGGGTTGCAGTGTTCATAAGGACAGATCTAACTGGAGTGATTGAGCAATCAGGGACCCATTTTCAGTTACCAGAGATTTCAAGTATCAGCAACTACCCATTCCCAAGTCATAGCACTGTATGTTTCCTGTTAGAATGAGGAGTTTTTAAAAATCTGTCCCTGATGCTCTGACAAAGCATCACACGGTGTTTTGTTCACTGTTCTGGGAGTGTGTGTATGTGAGGAGGGGGTTGTCAACATTATCCAAATCGCTCTTCCACTATCTGATTTATTTGCTTGCAGAAAACACATATACCTGACCTCCTGAGGGAACCGCACATCTCAAATTTGGGTGCCATGATAATCATAACAGTTTGAGAGAAAATGAAATAGGCTATAAAGAGGAAGGAAATGAAATATATAAACTGTTGTATGGTGTCAAGTTCATTTTCAGTACAATATAAAATAATGAAAATGCTTTTCGATAACCTTTGTTGATTTTTATAATGTGAAACACACTTTATGAAAAAGACAATGAATGTGCTAAACAACAACAAAAAAACAGTGAAAAATATTTTTAGCTTTTGACTCCATTTCTGCATTTTTGCCCATAAGTTTACATTAGAGTTGAATTCTGAGACAGAACAGCTTTGAGACAAAAGAGTCTTCCCTCCTCCTACCTTTTTAAAATTTAAACAGAATTTTTTTGTTTTTACCTCAAGGGTAAGGGTCATTTCCTTCATGAGCCAATCTAGTATGGTAGGCAGCAAATATTGTATTTTTCTAATTTTACAGTTAGATTTTGAGAACTTAAACTGAATGATATTGAAAAAGGCTTTCCCATTACTGCTCAGTTTTTAAAAATACATGTATGGGATTGTAATGGTCACCTCTCTGCTTCCCCATCACACAAACATCCTAAAAACTTTCACTAAACTGTTAAGACCTAGGGTATCATTACTGGGGATCATGGGTGCCCACGTAGCCTTCTTCACCAAGGGGAATTAAAGCTCCATAAGACTAAACGTACGTGAGTAACTGGCCTTCTGAAGTTCAAAGGTCAACAGAATACAGACAGCATATCTATCTTCGTGACACTCATTCACTGGAAAATTAAGGTCCTGTTCACAGAGAACCCCTTGTTCAAGTATGAAGAGTAATACCAACTCTCAGTTTCAGTTGGCATCTGTCTCAAGACTACAATCATCACCTATAAGATAGGAGGGTACAGTCAGGAATAACAGGATCAAATAAAACAGAAATTTAAATGCTCCTCTAAAAAATACACATTGTGCACGAGACCTCTGACATCTGCTCTATGGTCACCACACTTGGAATAAGCAGAATTTAAATGATTCACCCAGAGGACACAGTCTCTATGAGACTAGACTGCCCTCACTGCAGACATCAGCTGGCCACAAGTTCGGGGATTCCCCACAACCACTCTCAAGCTTGAAGATTTGCTGGAAATCTTGTAGAACTTAGAACATTGCATTTATAGCTGTAGTCTAATCATTTAGAAAAGATACAATTAAATTAAGCAAGTAAAACCAAATAGTCCAGAGTCCTAGAGAGATCTGGATGCACAGCCACATCCCTCCTTTTCAGGTCATGGATGATGTTATCTCTTCTCTAATCTGAGATGGTACAATACACATAGAGGAGTGCCAACCAAGGAAGCTTCTTTGTCTAGAATTTAACTGTAGCTCAGTTACATATTGCCCAGTTGGTCATCCTTTAATCTACAGTCAATTGTGGGTATTCCTAAACATGTTTGAAGTAATTCAGTGTGGGCCAAAGTCTCCATCATCAGTCACAATGCTGGGCCATGCAATGCCCACAGCCCCCATACAAGTAATCATATTCTAGGGACTTATAGATGCTTCCCAAGTAAAAAGGGGAAAGCCCAAGCCTCTTTTCAGACAGTTTAGTTCTATATTATGTATTGAATTACTAAAGGAGCCAAGCTATGCTTGACATTCTAGAACATGAATCCATGCCCAGATCTAACCTCTTAATGGGACAAAGAGAAATATGTAAAATTACACACACCTTACATTTCCTCTAGAAGAATGAAAAATAAAGTGGGGAGGCCAGACATCTAAGACTCTAAAGTCAACATGAAACAAACTTGATTCTTTTTAAGAAGACACAAAGTTGGGGGCGGGGGGTGGGTAAGGAGAGCATAGATCTAGGAGATGCTGGGGGAGGAGTTGGATATGATCAAAACACACTGTACAAAATTCTTTAAGGACCACTAAAAAAAAACCACATAAGGCTCTGTTGTATCCCTGACTATTTTGTATATTTGTTTGTGAGTGCATGTTCATGTGTATGCAGGTGCATATATCTGTGATATGTATATGCACGCTTGTGTGTTTGCATGTGGCTGTCAGAGGACAGTATTACGTGTTGTTCCTCAGGCAGCAGCCACCCTTTGCTTTTGACACAGGGTCGATCATCTGCAGAGAGCTTGTCAAGTAGGCTAAGCTCCCTGGCCAGCAAAGTTCAGGGCTCCTCCTTTCTCCAGCTCCCCATTGCTAGGACTGCAAACATGTAACATGAAGCGTGGCTTTTTCCCATGGGCTCTGGGGATCAACTTGGGTCCTTCTCCTTGTAAGACGAGCACCTGACCAGCTGAGCCATCTCCCCATCCTGATACCCGAATATTGATTGAAAACGATTTGGGGTTATGTTCCCATGTCTGTGAAAAAGAGTCATGGAAACTAACCATGGTTCTGGGTGACAAAATAGAAAAAGTGTTTTTCCCTAAACTATGAAACATGGAAGGAAAAATCTTCACTTAATTGTTGGATAAAGCCAAGTCATTTCATCTTTCATTTTCTGAAGTGCTACAAGCAGAGCCCAGGGCCTTCTGCAGACTGGACAAGTCCTTTGCCAGGGAACTCCATGCTCAGTCCTCCCAAGGTGCTGTTTCTGGAGACTTGGATGATCTTCATGTATCCCCTTATGCCTCACAACTGGGGGATCAAATTCTACTCCAGCTTTAGATCACTTTCACCTCCTCCTTTATTTCTTTTCTCCAGCTGCCTTCTGCTCCTTCTAGGAACTTATAGTATCCCAAAATCAATCCCTGCAATGAAATGCCCAGGGCTAAATACATTACAAAGAGAAACAGTATTACTTACCTCACAATTTGGAGGGGCTGAAAATTCAAGATAAGGTGATCCCATGGGTTTTGTGTTTGGTGGCAGACCCTTGACTAACTCTCAACAAAGCAGACTGTGGCAAGACAGAAGCAATATCAAACAGAGAGGATGCATGGCAAGCAGGAATACAGTGCAATCAAGGCTCGGGCTTGCTCGTTCACAAACACTTGATGCCACATGAACTGTGGTCCTTGAGGAACTGTGGTCCTGTCTAAAAGAAATGTCTTCAATAACCCGGTTTCCCTGTACCCAAACTGACGTCTTAGGTTTTACTACACCAAGAAAGTTGGAGGCCAAATTTATGATCTATGAATGGTTAGGAGACACACTGAAGCTGTGTCCAAATGTCACGGGTCTGATGTGATCATATTGGGTTTACTTGGAAAATCCAGGGCAGTCTCCCTGCTTTGGGAACATTTATTAATGCCCCCAGGTTCATTTGTAACATCCCTTTTCAATAGATTAGTGTTGAATAACTAAGGGGATGATACTTTGGAGATAGATAGTATCTTAAAAACTTTTTATGATAAATATTAATTCAGAGCCATTTGTAGATCACTGATTTACAGGTTTTTCCATGTCACTGGGGATATTTCATTTCAAAGCCTTACTCTGGGATAATATTATGGACATCTCCTCTTAGCTCATAAAGGATCAGCCCAGGCTGATAAGTAGATCTCATACTACAAAGCCACTGTGGGATTCTGATTTCCCTGACATCGGCTGCCTTCTACCACAGAGCCTCCAACATTTTAGCTTCTTTGGTTGTGGACAATCTTTGCATTCTGGCTCTAGCAGACCACCAAACAGACGAGTTTATTAATCTACTCAAATAAACACATTGAATTCAGTGCCACTGAGACAGTTCAGAGGGATCCAACTCCCTCCATGTCACTGGCACAGGTGTTGCACACAGCTAAGCTGAGGTGGCAGAGGGAAGCGAAGGCAGGTCAGCACCCCTGCCTGCCCATCAGGCTGCCTTGCCTCAGTCTGTCTGCAATTGCTCTCCAAAAGCAGGAGCTGGGGCATCGCTCCTACCTTTCCATTCTTACACCAGTTTATATTGTGGCTGCTTGTCACCTGAAGTTACCCAGGAGGTGTGTCCTTGGAATCCGTTTTCCAATTTAATACAATTGAAAACAACACAGTCCAGCGGCAGGTTCTGATCTCAGTCTCTGAGCAATCTACTTCCCTTATAGACTGCTTAGATTCACTTTCCCTCCCGAGAATAAGCTGTAAGGAAAGTAACAAGCCCAATACCCCAAGATGGAATTAAGCAAGGAAACTTGGGAAGGTGGGGTTTTCTGCTGATGAAGTGATAGG
Organism: Peromyscus melanophrys; assembly: GCA_902168415.1. Lineage (NCBI taxonomy): Eukaryota > Metazoa > Chordata > Mammalia > Rodentia > Cricetidae > Peromyscus > Peromyscus melanophrys. The sequence continues at coordinate 4,715 of CABHPR010141416.1, forward strand.
TAGATCTGTAGACTTCAACATCCTTTGTGTCTTCATTTCTGTTCTAGTTCAGGCAGATGCAGTGTGCCATCACTTAGAAATCACCCATGGCCGTGTTTGGGTCACTAAATGTGAGAAAATATTTTCTTTGATTGCCAATCTGCACATTGCTTGATACATCTGTAGGGCAGAAAGAAGTGGCCTAAGACTGTGTGTCATCATATGCAACAGCTGTTAGAACAATGCGTTGCTATTAAAGATTAAAACACTCGGTGCAAAAACATATATCCACCCCTCTACTTTGTCTGAAGAAACTCATTGGAATTGAAAATCAGTTTAAATCCCTAGTGAAAAGACAGAGCAATATGAAATTCTAAACATTCTAAACGGTAAATGCCAAGTCTCAATGTCTGCATGTGAAAGTGAGTACTAAGCATTTTGAAGCAAGCTTCATTGCTTGCAGCAGAGGGTATAGCCTGAACATTTCATGGTGTTTGGCACATACTAGTTAATGAATAAATTCTTGTCAGAGACACAATTAGGTAGACGGAGTATGGTATCATTACAGAAGGTCAAAGGTGAATTATCTAAACCAAGAGAAATGTGTTGTACTGAGTGGTGGTGACAGCGGTGACGATTGTGGTCTTTTGTTTTGTTTTATTTTTTTTCCTTTCCAACTATACCTGCTTCCCTCTCTAGAAGGGCCTTTCTAGTGACCCACAAGAGCAGAAAACTAAAGGTGGAAACTGCTGACCCACACATACTCTAAGATGCTGCTGTCTATGTAAGATCTACTCTAACATTCACACCTAAATATCTTTAACTTCTCTCTCTTCAGGCATTCTCAAGATTTCCTTAAATTAAATCATTACCAATTCAGAACACCCCTTCTTGCTAAATATGTCTAAGTTTCTTTGTCAGAAATTTTATATTCTTTCATATTTCTCTTCTCTTATTGCCTGTTGTAACAGCCTTCCACTTTAGGTTTGACTATTATTTTCAAACATTTTTTCCAATTTCTAGAAGGAAAGATTTTATTTCCAAAAACCCTGTTTTAATGCTATAGCTAGCAGAAATAGACACTAGAGGATATAACTCAGTCTGGGATTTAAGATCCGGGCCACTCTTCTTCCCCATATGTTCAAGTTTACAAACATTTAAAGCAACATCCATAATGCACTCCTATCCAGTTTCCCCCATACCTCTTTTCTGCATTCTCCATTTGTCTTGGAAGCTTGCAAACTTAGCTGCTCTTTAAAGCAAGGTTTTCCCTGTCGTATTGCTTTCTCTGAGAATATTGAGAGTGTCTCTGCCTGCTCATCATCTCAAGTTTCCCTCTATAATTCCCAATTCCCCCCAGTGACTGATGGGGGAGGAACCCATGCCTCTTACCACCTGGTGTTGTGATTTCTTCGGTGCCCCATTCTGATGTGGGAATATCTAGAAAGTTGCATGTCCTTCACGTGCTTCCCAGATTTCTGGGAACCTTTCCAGTGTTTGCTTTTGTGATTCTGGGAGAAAATGTCATGAGCAGACCCTCACCTGGGTCTTTGAACAGCAGTAGAGCACATTGCAATTCTTTCTGAGAGCCAGTAACTTTACACTGACCTCACCTCATTAAGTGACTGAGTAGGTTAGTAAACAAACTAATAGCAGCTTTGTTCCTTGAAGTCCCGGGCCTGTTGTGTTGTTGTTGTTGTTGTTGTGCTGTTGTGTTGTTGTTGTTGTTGTCTTCATTTGTAATATTTGATGCTAATAAAGCTACATGGTCTCCCAAGATTTCTCTTTCCTACAGATTACATTCTTAATTGTATTCAGTCTACAGCTAGTGGAAGCCTAGTGCAAACTACTGGTTGATAAGACAGGATCTTATAGGATTCAAAGTCTGTGAAGCCCCCAAATGCAGACGAGTATTTAAATAAGGGCACAATCATGCTGTTGATTGTAGCAAGTTTCAAGTTTAAGACTCCAGCGTCTTCATTTTATGATTCCTGCATGCTAATTACTGACAATTACATGTCTGCGTGGTCATGTGTGTATCCGATATTTTATCTGTTCTCCTGTTGTGTCTTTACTGTTTACATTAAACTGTTGTTTCCTTGGTTATTCCTTCAATCTGAAACATTTAGTCTAAGGTTTTGGTTCCCTGTAAGTAGCCCCACCCTTGTTTACATCTTGAAAATTCTTGCTCTGGAAAACACGGCAGTATATGTTATTCAGCAGTGGTATCTCACACTTGTCCATGGTGCTCTTTGCAGACTTGTACCCTAGAGCATCATCTACTCTGCTTGCAGAAGAGCAACTCTGGATGTGTTTTTGTGCTTGTGCACATGTCCTGTTATTTGTGATAGAATAAAGCAAAAATATAATGCACACCTCCAAAAAACTAAACATGTTCTTTTCCTTCTTATTTAAAGTCTAAATCCATAAAACATCTGAAATTAATAAAAAAAAAAAACTGAGCCCCATCTGTCATAATTCAAGCTGTAAGATCCATAGGTGCGGTGATTTTAGGTTAGAAGAGTAGAGAAGAGACAGATAAGTTAAAATAAACGGAATCACTTAGACAAAAAAAAAAGTTAAATAACACACCTTAATTCCTCCCATGATGGTTTTTGCATCAGAAATTCATAACAAGTACTGTTGCTGTCTAAAGGGTACCTGAGCACACTGTGAACATTCTATAGATCAGAGCTCAATGAAGTAAGAGTGAGTAATAGCCACCGACTGGAGAAACTTGTAGAATAAATCTATTTAATTGCATCTTCAGGACGAGCTTTGCTTCTGGGTGGGGGAGCAGAGCTGAGTGCCCCATCACAGACCCAATCTCACCAGTGTCAGTGAGCTGTGTGAGTTGTCTCTATGGGTTGTAAATTGGATCCCCTCAGTGACCAGTTAATGTTTTCTGTATTTACGGCAGGATTTCTGTTTTTTACAGCCACCAGGGCACTTTGGCAACATAAAAATTTAAAAATAATTTTTAGCAATCATACCGTGCCAATTTTTTATAGTTAAAGGGGCTCATTTAAATTGGAAAACCTGCTAGTCTGAAATTTTCATCTGAAGGATTACCACCAGCCTGAGTTACTTGTCTGATGAGGGTTTCACATGGCTTATCTAATGTGAAATCTCCATGTGGTATATAGTTTCATTAAACGGTGATCAAGAATACATTAGTTCAAAACAAGAAAAGGCAATGGAGCTTAATCCGCCAGGCATCTTGGCGCAACAACTTTAAAAGAGTTATTGAAGTGAAACAATTTGAGAATTAAAAGTCTCCCACTTATACCAGACTCCTGTCAGGAGCCTAAAAGTCAGCCTTGCCTTTTCCTGTTTTCTATTTGTGTACGAGAGAGAGAGAGAGAGAGAGAGAGAGAGAGAGAGAGAGAGAGAGAGAGAGAGAGAGAATAATATGTTGAATGCTGTAAAGGCAGTAGAAATGCATAATATGAGTGAAATTACCTAATCCATTAAAAATAGATTTATCAAGATGGAAAGATAAAGTAGCTGATAGAAACACCGAAATAAACAGAGAAGTGAACTCGTTAGAAAAAACACAGGAGAAACAATTATTAGTACAATATAAGGAAAACAGATTTTTGTGGTTTGTAAGTATGATACGTACTTGAGTTCTGTAAGCCATGGTATGACAGCATTCTACTAAGGCATCATCATTAAAGCAGGCAGGTGTTCATAACACTAATGGACCATTTGAACAAGCTTTGATATTATATGTGATTCATACATTAATACACTGAGAGTGTTAATTATTTCACATTTTAATGTACACAAATTAATAATGAAGATGACTTTATAGATAATCTTTTTATTTACTGTTAGAATATAAATTAGGGTGACAGTACACCAGTATTTACAAAATTCATTTAACAGGTAGTATCCAACATTGGCAGCCAACAGTGCATATATTCCTTTGATCTAATCATTTTCTCCCATTAGCACTTGATGAAAAATGTATTAGCTTATGTCAAGAAATCTCTAGTCCTAGCACAAAAGATGTGAAAGATCTCTCAAATGCCACAGCACAAAATAAAGCAAGGGATTTTTTAGAATGGCTACTTATAATGTATTTTAAATTAAGCTTTAAAATGTTATTTTATTGGACAATATAGGAAAAAGACAAACTTATAATTTAAATTTTCATAATTTTATTATAATACATTAAAAAATTACAATAACTCAAATCTAACAGTTCAACTCTGGAAACACCTGCCAAATACTGATTTTTTTTCCTCCTTGATTTTGAGCTCAGATTTAGAGACACTATAAAGCAAGTACCCACACCCACTCCATTTCTCAACCCACGTATTTCAGTCTTAATCCTGAAGGAACTGTGTCTAATGGTGTAAAGATATTACAGGTTCTGTGTTATTTAATCTGAGTTCTCTTGTGAAAAGTGATATATCTCATAATAAAACTGAGTTATAAACATCTTTTAAAACCTCAAACGATACATGTCACCTATGTCATACCTAGGCTTTCCCCGCCCCCCGTAAGTGAAAATGGCACGCCCCAAATTCCTGTGACCCTCTATGCTTCCTTCATATCTAGGTTTCAGATTTTAAGTTTTATTGTTGTTGTACGCGTGGCTCTTAGAATGCTCTCTCATCATCTGCTGAGGTGTGTGCAATTAACACTTGGTACAGCCTAGAGATCCCATGAGCAGCCCTCTGTAGGCCACACGTCCCTTATCTTCTTCTGTTTGCTGCTCTGGAGCCTGTTAGAGAAATTAATGAAGTTCACAGAGTTGGCAGCACGGATAGCCACAGAATCTGGGCACTCCCTAAATTCAATCAGATTCTAGATAAAACACGGGTCCTATTAATGTATGGGTGCTCTTATACCCCTATTAATATAGTTGAAAGCCGTCAAGCACCAGTGATTCTCAGAAACATAAAAAAGTTTGTATTAAAAATCACTGAGCAGCACAAAAATGGGAACAATACATATAAATTAAACTCAATGCTCAACTTTACAAAACAACTTCCAGTATAAAAGATGGCCTGTGTTTGCAGCACTCCTCGCCACAGTAAATACAAGGTTTTCACCTGGGGGTGTGCAAACCATTAGTACTTACTCTATGAGTTTTTTTTTTCTTTTGGTTAAAAGAATAATTGTTTTTTTCTGACCACAAACACTGACGTACTTTTATTTTTCACAGTTGTTAGAGGACTGTTTTAAAGGAAGTTAGTGGTGAGAATGGTGGTATTTACTCTTGCCTGCATCCCACTGGTTCACAGCTGAGCACTTCTCTTGTGTATTCAGTGACAAATGGCAATCACTTTATCATTTATCTTATGACAAATAGCAGATTCAGCCACAAACTGCTGGCCGTAGCAAACTTACAGGATGAAGTTCTTTATTGTTTATGGTTTCTGGGTTGATGTATTCATGCCTTGTTTATTTGTGAAATGAACAAAAATCAGTAAGCAGGCATGAACAGAAATTTGGCCACGCAATCAATTGTAGTTTTTTTTTTTCTTTCCTCCAGTCTTCCAAGGACCTTACAAGGAAATTCGCTGAACTAGGTCTAAGCTGTAAGCTGCCTTTAGAAAAAAAAGTCATTAGAGGATGCATCAAATTGTGACATTATGCCCTTAAGCCAAAATAACACTGAATGGAGTTCCTACCTCGCATTAACCTTCCGAATAAGGGTCTTAAATTTGATAGCAAGCTATTGTCATAGACAAGTGGCATAGGCCAAGAGTAGAAGGAAATTACCCCACTATACTTTCAATTTAAGCAACGGGATGAAGTCCTCACTCTTTGTTTCATACAAAGGAAATTTACAACCGAACTTTGTGCATCAAGGTGCATTGTACCTGAATCCCATGCACGAACTGTGTCAGGGTTGCACGGATTCTCGTCATTATCATCCATGTAGCTCCTATGATTGATACATAGGAAGTATTAGTCAGTCACATACTAAATCACATTTGACACTGAGCCCAAGCTGTTCCCCAGGATTCTCTGAGCATTCACCACCCACCAGGCCACACTCAAAACTGAAACATGAGATTCTGAACAACAATGTGCATCTAAACTAACCATAACAGCAGAGTAAAAAGATGAAAATCAATGGAACTTCTTACTTTAGATCTACATCTCCGAGAAAGTCTGTGTGACTCATTGGATTACATTTTATTAAAAGCACATCTTTATCATGTTTATGAGATGTTATCCTGAATCTAGTAAAATGTATCAAAATTATTGATCAATCACTAATAAGTATAACACACTGAAAAGTGTTAGCACTAAAGGGAAGATTTTCTTCCCCCTTTATTTGAGAATAAACAGAAAATAAAGAAGCATCTTTCTACATTCAAACATGATGTAAATGTGTAGGATATGCAATAAAGCTTTTGTGTCCGGGTTATTGGTAGCTATCAGCTGAGTGGGGTAACCCAAACAAGACTGTATAGGTTACAAAACTCAATAGGGAAAAGCAATGCAGAAGAGCTTCACAAATCATGGTCTCATTTACTGAAAACTCAGAGTTAATTGCTTCCCATTTATATTCCTAAATGTTTTACATAAAACCACTTGATACATGGTCTCAAACTAAAATGCATGATTTTACCATAGTATGAGTAGCCTTTAAGCAAATATCCACATAGCCTGTGATTTTGTATAATAAAAATACTAGGAACTTATATGAAGTATAATTATAATCAATTATGTTCAGGAAAGTTTTCTTTCAAAACAACAACAAAACTAAAGACAACTTTCTCTATCCAGTTAATATCTATGAGTTTTGTCGATTGGTGGTATTAAAGCTAATATTCCAATTGGAAATGGAAGTTGGAGGTTCAGAACAATCTACTACACAGATCTGAGATTTGCATATGCTATCCCTTTGGCCCATCAGAGGTGAATGACAGTTCTCTCTGCACTTAGCTATAGGACAATCTTGATGCAGTTACTGGCATGAGCAATTTGATTGGTAAATACTGCTTCTATCTCCCATAAAAAGATATACTTGGGGTACATTTCCTTTGTGTTACAGTAGTAAGTAAAATAGAAGATATGAGAAAACTATACGCAGATGGAGTTTGGCCAAATAATTCAATGAGAAGGCAGATCGTGTATTGAGTTGAGATTACTGAACAAATAATGTTAATTGAAATTGCTCTAAAATAGAGAAATAACCAAGGAGTGCAAATTCATAATTAAAACAGCAATATTTGAATTAATTTTCATGCTCTTTTCTTTCAATGTCTTTATGTTTTCACAAAGCAACAATGATTATTTAGTATTGTAAGCATTTTTCTATATAATTGTAGATAATTTCTATACTGCTACATATTCTTCAAGAATACCTGCACATCTACGTCTAAATATGATATATAGATATTGATAGGTATTTGAGTGCTTTAGTAGTTGTGATTGTCGTTGTCAACTTGCTAGGATTTAGAATTATCTAGAATTACACGGTCAGATATATTTCTGGGTGTGTCTGTGTGTATATTTCCACAGATTTACTAACTGTAAATGGCACCATCATATAGGCTTGCTGCCTGGACTAAATAACTGGGGGTGGGGGAAACAGAGCACCCACATTCCTTTTCTTTCTGCTTCTTCTGCATCACAGAGTAAGTTACTCTGCTCTAAACCTATCAGATTAACAAACCTCCCCTCCTTTAAGTTCTATATTCCAGTCATTCTTCTTCTTCAGTGGGAAAATAACCCAGCAGCCAAGTGGAGAATGTATGTGTTCAATGGCTCTTGGCTGAGTAACATGTACTGAATGTTGTTGAAGCTTGAATAGGAAGTTACTATGACCTCGCCTCAGGCTGCACACTGTTTACAATCCAGACCAAAAAAAAAATGTAAGGAAGAAATAAGTCCAGCTGATGAATGTGTGACAAACAGTTCAGAAAATATGTATAACAAAACAGAGGGTCAGAGACTGTCTTACCAAGATGGCTTTGATCTAAATTTTGGTTTTTAAACTGGAAGACTGGGTAGGAGCTATCCATATTTTTAAAATGTGTAAGAAAAATTTGGATAGTATTTTCTGAAAGAAGAAACAAAACAGGTCAAAATAAGATGAATTCCTGAATAGGTAAGCTCAGGGAAAAAAAATGAAAGCTGTGTATGCAAGCAAGGTGGGAGGCTGAGGAGTGTGAACATTATCTTGAAAGAACAGAGGAGCAAGGGATGGACTTTGAGATGTTAATGGTCCCAGTAGTTTTTACTCCTTTTAAGGGAGTGACTTTGGCAGTAACATGAAATTGAATTTTGGTATGTAAAATCTCAGAGTTGAAATTAAAGGGAGAGTGTCCCCATAGCTCCAGACCTGCAATGATGGCCATTTCAAGAAACACAGTGATAAATACAAACACAAAGAGAAATTTGGTGGAAAGAAGTTAATGGAACTCAGTGAAACCTTGGTTATTTACTGGCTGTATGAGTGATTGAGAAAGAGGAATTCTGAATCCTAGGTTTCCAGGCTACCAGGCTGGCTAGGTTGGGGTACCTTTTATTAGAAGGTAGAAAAGTATAAAAGAGGAGTTCTGCCTTGCAAACATTGAACTGAGTTGCCTGTGTAACCCACATGATAAGGGAAGAACTGACAAAGGTCTCCAAGTCCACACAAAGGGAATCGCTGTAGAGGTTGAGGAAACATTTTTCCGGGGAGTTATTAAAATACCAAGTGAAAAGTACACTGAGAGGTAAGAGCAGATGGCTAAGATCTGGCAGTATTTGAGAACCTGAGAACTGCAGGACCTTGTGATAAGCTGTGGCCTGAAACATAACATGAAAACTTGAAGCCAAATAACATGACTGTAATCTTCAAAACATGGTTTGCACAGAAAAAAAAGGATGTGGCCAGATATGCCAAATACTAGAGGAAACCGAATGAAATTAGAGCCAATTATCAGACCACAGTTTGTGTGGATGGTGGAGGAAGAAGCCGTATTTCAGTGAACAGATGAGAAATTAAGAGCACAAATTTGGTGTATATTATTCTTCCAAAAAATATACCCTGTCAGGAAATGGTAAATTAGTAGAAAGATAGAGCATGGGAAGTTGTTTTATTTTTGTTGTTGTTTGTTTGTTTGTTTTTGAGGGGCCACCTGAGCATACTTATATGCCCAGAAGGAAAATCTAACAGAAGAGCAATTCTTTCTCCAAGAACAAAGGAGAGGTTTAGGAAGCCAAGTCCCCAAGGATATAGAATAAAATTGGATCACACGGAGAGCCCTGGTGTGAATACCAGCCTTTAATAGAAGGATCTTAAATACAGGAAAAAGGGGTGTGGAAGCAGATGAGCTGTCTTTTGAGGTCTGTTTCTATTTTTATACTTGTGTATGTATGTGTTTCTGTCTGTGCACATGTGTGTGTGTGTGTGATGGGGAAGGTGGGGTGGTGCCAAAGCCAGAAAAGGTGTCAGATCCCTTCAAATTAGAGCTACAGGAGGTCACGGGCTCCCTGAAGGGGATACTGGGAACTGAACTGGGGTCCTCTGGAAAAGCAGAGCAGTCCAGACTACTGAGCTCTCTGTCCAACACTCCTTTCTTTTAAGGTTTATTTTTATTTCAAGCAGATGATTCTAAATAGGGTGAAAGAGAGACCATTATAGTGGGACTACAAGTTTGGTGAAGAGGTTGATACCGAAAAGTTTGCAAGAGAGGTAGCTAGGGAGTCATTAAAGAAGACAATTACTTACAGACCTTGAATTTTTAATAGCATGGAAAGTTACTTTGGCCCAGTAAATGTAAAATAAAGCCCCCCTTTTTTTTATATAAAATCCAGAGCTTGAATTTGATAAGGCTGCAAAGGGACCTAAACACAAATGAGAGGTAGATGTATATTGAGGATAGCCAATAAGCACCCAAAATGGTGTCAGTGGTGTCTGAAGGGATAGAAAGGAAAAGGGCAAAACATTTACGAGTGGTTGGGCTTGGGCAAACACTGGGATAAAAGCGTTTGAATATTTTATTCAAAGAAGGAAGGATCCATTCTTTATGGAGAGAGAAAATGGAAATGACTCTGAAATCCTCAAGGTGGAAATGGTTACCCCAACATTCAGGCATCTAAGGGAGGGGATCATGAGTTCAAAGGCAGCCTGATCCATACAATAATACTCTGACAGAAAAGAAAGGGGGAGGGAAGAGAAGGGTTAAGGGAGAGGGTGGGAGAGAGAAAGAACTGAAGAATTCAAAACGCAAAGGAAAGAAAGGGGGGAAGTAAGCGAAGGAGAGAGGCGTGGAGGGCTTCTAGCAGTTTTCACCCTAAAATTGTTACCCAGTGGGATACTGAGCGCTGTGTCCCTCAAGTGGACTCCAAACTAAAACGACAACAGAAAAACTCATAGTAACAAGGTGAAATAAGTTGCTAGAGTTTCAGAAACGAGGCCCTTGAAGAGAGCAGAGTATGGCGGTGGGTGAGCTCGGGGAGGTACAGAGACATGCACCGAAGTTTGAGCATGCTGAACTGAAAACGTCGAATCAGAGGCCAGCCAAGCACGTTCTCAGTGAGGCGTGAAATCAGAAGCAAGTAAGTGTGCATGAAGCCGCAGCTGCAATTTATAAATTAAAAGCTAGAATAATGACTTTCTGAAAAGAATAAGAAAAAAGGAAAACTGAAATGTCTAGGGGAGGGAAGGGCAGAGGTGGATTTTTAAGTCTAACGGTTAGGCCAAAGTTTTCTGACATCAATTGTCTGCCATTGCCTCCTTTCTCACTAACATAATGGCCTGCAAGGGGCTGAGGTGAGCAATAATCGAGAGAGGTAGTCCCTAAACTAACTACTTCAAGCAGTGGTTCTCAACCTTCCTAATGCTGCGACCCTTTAATACAGTTCCTCATGTTGTGGTGACCTCCCACCATAAAATGAGTTTCGTTGCTACTCCATTACTGTAATTTTGCTACTGTTACGAGTCGTAATGTGAATAATATCTGTGTTTTTCGATGGTCTTATGTGACCCCTGTGAAAGAGTCATTCGACCCTCAAAGAGATCTCGACCCACAGGTTTAGAACCACAGACCTAAGGGCTCTAAATCACATTTAACAACTGAATCGAGAGTGATAATGATGCCTTCCACAAACATTACATCATTATGTATCCCCATACAACACAGAGGGATATTATTAAGCTATTCTGGAGCTTACGATCTGACACATAGACCCAGGAAACACCGCACTGCTATCCATCCTCTAAAATAGATATTTTTTCTGAAACTTTTAAGGTAATGGCTGGAATCTGACAAAAGGAATATAAGAGCTGGTTATATTCAACAACCTGTCTGCATCACGTTTCAGTGTAACCCTGCATTTATTATTCCTGTCGACTTCCTAATTCTTGTTTTTGGGTAATAGACCACAAAGAGGTTGTTCAAGAGTGACAGTTGAAGCTAGTGACATGAGACCTGGGCCTTTGCCTCCTGGTTACAGAAGCAGACTTTTTCCTAGTGACCCCCTGCATTCTGTACTTCCACAGTCTCTAAGCATTTCCAACCAGCCAAATTTTTCTATTATCAAAAATCAGTTAACTGCATGATTTACTCAGGCTGATCTCACTAGCTTAAATCTCCCAGTAAAATGTATCCCTAAGAGGAATGAATTGTTAAATTAGCTGAAATTGCACTTTTGAGAAACTGAAACAGGTGTGATTTGAATGCACATTGTACTTGGATTTTAATGCCTGATGGAGAAAGAAAGCCGAGCAACTAAAAAGAATGTATTCCTTGCAAATTCCCTTAGCTTACCCACTGCTTTAGATTTGTGGGTGTAATGGCCTGGCAGCTCTGATACAATGGTCTGGAATTAAAATACCTCTACATACCATACAACACCCACCACCTGTCTTTTGAGAGGAAAGTGACCATTTACCTTTCTAAGACAATATTGTCATGCGCTCTAAATATATCAAACCATAACTGCCAACACCCACAACTGGATGTTGGCTGTGAAATATAATAAACACAACGTGAACATTTGAGTAAAATGCATTTCTAAATTTCATTTCTGTATTTATTAAAATACAGTAACTCAAATAAATGCTCTCCATTCAGCATCTATGCAGTCAGTAAAATTAATAACAAAGTTACCTCATCTTAGCAGCATTGAGACATAGCAGTATTGTAGCTGTGATCCCAACTTGTATTTCAAATGTTCTGGCTTGTGCCGGCCTATTTTATATCAACCCCATGTTTTAGATTCTTTTTCTAAAACTGATTTTAATATATAAACTATCTTATGTAAATATATTTTAGAACTCTGTTTTTTTTATTTGTCTTATTAATTCCTACTTGCTCAGTGTGAAAATTGTCATCTAAGCCACCATTTCTCAAGGTGTAAGATCCTCCTGAGGGTGGGAGGGCAGGCAAGATGTCTGAGAATTTTGAAATAATATCAAATCATCTGAAATTTCTCAAGCAACACAGGTTGAAACGCTGAACTGATAGCATAGGCAAGTAATGACTGCTATTACCACTCATATTACTTTCCTCATGGCGTACCCTTACCCCGCCTTGTCAGTCAAGAATGTACTTGGTGTTGTAGTAAATGTTAACTGCATTAAACTTAAAGATTTGAGAGCATGTCTCTTTCATATCCTTTGTGATAAAATAAGATATAACAGGTCTACCATTTCCAGGAAAAGCACTTTGAGAATATTTGGATTCGTGAATTGAACTAGTCACATTTTTAGAGAATATCACTTTTACTTAAAACAACTAGAAGGAACACTCTGGTTATTCACGCTCAACTCTTTATTAGACATTTTTATAAAATGTAACAAAATGGACCTGCCATTTCAAAGAAACAAAGCTATATTTGCTATCTGTGAAATAAATTAAAGGTTTTGTGTGAAAATTAAAATTTAGAAAAGTTTATAAATGCATTGTGATTGTTTTTTCAAACAAAAAGTGAAAACATTTTATGATGAGCTAGGTATGATACTGACAAACATAATTTTATATGCTACATAATGATACGTATGTCACCATTTCAGAGCTTTGTGCCAGAGCATAGGCTTGTCATGCTCAAGACCTTGAACTTAATCATTAGACTTAAAATAATTAAAAATGAGCCGGGCGTTGGTGGCGCACGCCTTTAATCCCAGCACTCGGGAGGCAGAGGCAGGCGGATCTCTGTGAGTTCGAGGCCAGCCTGGGCTACCAAGTGAGCTCCAGGAAAGGCGCAAAGCTACACAGAGAAACCCTGTCTTGAAAAACCAAAAAAAAAAAAATTAAAAAATGAAATTATCTCCATAATTCCATGATGTAGCATTTTCAAAATGACCAATGAATGGCATTACCCATGGATTTTTGTTTAGTAGCTTATGAAAAGTTCATATATATAACTTCATAGTGCAAATTGAGAAAACAATTCAAGAAGTTGCAATTTTCTGAGTTTTAGTGTAATAGCAAAGAAAGTGTTATCAGAAACAATTATCTGAGAAATCTGTGAGGATTATCCTATTCCCAGGTATGCACATATATAACATCTATGTGAGCTTGTGATTTCTCACTACTATGGCCAAAGCGACATAAAACATCAACTTTTGCAGAAACAAAT
>CABHPR010141417.1:0-15051 GCA_902168415.1 Peromyscus melanophrys
AAAAAAATGGTAAAATGGCAGTGAACCATGTTTAATGTCTAAGCATATATGACTTTAATCCCTTTCCCAGATATAAGCCTGCAGTTTTCTGGAAATCTCACAAATAAGATTGTAGACTTTGTTTATAGAAAAAAAAGAAGAAAAAATTGTCATAGTCAGTGTGGTGCTGCATGGCTGTGATATCAGCATTGGGAGGTGAAGGAGGGGTCCAAAGCAAGCCTTGGCTGTGTAACAAAGTTGAGGCCAGTTTGGGATATACGAGACCCTGACTGGAAGAGACACAACAAAAAGCCGTATTTTAACTCCCTTCCAGAATCCTAATCACCTGTAACCCTACTCAGTGCACCTTAGAGCCCACCCACAATCTCATTTAGGAAAAAAAATTCATAGCAACCCTTAAAATATAACTTCAGAAGTCACCACCAAAATTATATACATAGCTACTGTAAAGACACTCTAAGAGTGAGTGACTCCTGAGAACCCCATACCCATACACTTATATTGTCCTTTATACATATGCTGACCGTTTCCCTGAATTCCTTTTTCTGTTAACCCCTATGCCTAAATCTGTTACAATCTTTTAATAAACTACAGCTTTGCTTCACACAGACTTTCTCTAAAATTCTTTCTGTCACAATCAAGAAGCCCAACTTCACCTGAGTGGAGTTCTCAGGCTACAGATGCTGTGCCTCCAGCCCTTGTTGCCAACCAACTTACACTCTGTAACACAATGCAGTGCTTATCAGCACCTAAGGCCTGTGTATTGTACCCTGGGAGTCTGCTCTCCATGGCAGCAGTCCTTACCTGTGGCCTGTGACCACAGAGCACACTCCCGTTGTCCCCTCTGTCCTTTCTGTCCATGGGCGTTAGAATCCCTCCTTAGTCAGGGTTGCAATCTAGGTGCTCACTTGTGTATCTTAGCTCCCTGTGAGAGCTGACTTTCCAAACCCCTTCTCCCCTTCCAAGCCTGCCCTTCAACCATAGACCCTGGCAGCTCCTTTTCCAACCACACTCAATCCTCGGAAACCCTTGGCTAAACACCCTTCAGGACCTTCAGACATATTCTAGGATTTCCTATTGGGGTACCCAACCCAGAGGACAGGTCCAGTTCTCCCTGGATTCAATCTACCCTCAGACCATAGTCCCTTGCTGATGCCTCCCTACTTGCCCAGGTAGGCAACACCCTTCTCTGAGGCTCCAGACATCCCTCCTCATGTTCACTACGTGGACTCCCTGAGGTCTTGCTCTAGTATCTAGTGTTTTGATACTGGGCTCCTGACTCCTTGCCAGCTCTGCTCCTCAGCTTAGCTCAGTCATCAGCTGCTGGACTGTCTATCCATGGACAGTCTGTCCTCTCTGTAGAATGTCTACTTCATAAGTGAGGGGCTGCAGCAGTGGCAAGGCTGATCCCCAGGACTTGGAATAGTGTCTGGTCTACAGTAGCATGTATGAAATACTGAGTGGGTGAATGGGAGACTGACTAGACAGTGATTGGTGGTTGGATCCAGGACAGGCAGGGCTACCTTTTAGCATCTAAAGCACACAGATCAGAGCTTCTAGGAGGGAAGTACTGGGCTGAGTGGCTTTAGTTTTTGTCTCCCTGTTTTATGCAGGTGGGTGTTGGCTTGCACGGAACGATGGTAGGGTTAAGTGGTAGGTGATGAGTGTTGGGGCAGAGGATGGGTGGTTGGACTGAGCCAATCACAGGGCCTGGTATAGAATGGGGCATCACAACTCTGTAACTGGCCACCAGGTTTCTTACTTGGGTATCTTGTGTGGTGAGTTTCTAGACTTGCTCCTGTGGTCAAACTGAACCTGTTCCCAGTCACATTCTCAGCCTCCTGTCCCAGAGGACAGCTAGAAGAATGAGAGCAGTCTTATTCCCAGTTCAGATGCTCCTGCATAAAGCCTAAGGTGGAGCATACTTTCCAAATGCTCTCCTTGTATTACACAGGAAAGTTAGATCCCATGACAATAGTGTGTCCATGATGTCAAATGGCCCTCCAAGGATTTTATCGATTCCTGCCTAACCTGAGAGCCTGCAGCCAAGAGCCCACACAATTCAAAGAGAAGCTGAAGAGCATTACAATGCACATATGGGAACTCAAGATGAACATTGGTTCCATCCCTGACCATTAGTGTGAGATACCACTTACACTATAAGCCATCTAAGTGAAGGGAAAGTACATCTAATGGAGGCAAAGAAAGCAAAGAGCCCCTGCAATGTCACAGATAAGAGCAAGGCACCCTCATAACCCACTACCCATTGCTCAGGTGAGAGCTTGGCTATGTGGCAGGGCTTGTGGGCACTTGGGAACAAATGTACATATGCCTCAGGCTTGCTAGAAGGCTCCAGCAATGAGTGTTCACACACTCTGGTGACTGAGAAAGAGTTATGGACAACAGCCGTGGTAAAAACTGTCATGATAGGTATGTGATGTTGCATCTCATCAGTGAACTGGGGCCAGGGTGCAGGTAGCTCTCATGGCCTGCTTTTATTCTGCAAGGCTGTGGTTTTAGAAAGCCTAAGCCATCCCACAGGCACCCACATTTGGTAAACTGTATGAACAGTGACACCTGTGGTGATTTGATAGCTGCTGACTACCTCCTCCTGAGCTCAGGCTGGCATGTGTAGCCTTCTTGAGGCCTAGACCTTCTAGAGCTCTTGGGCTCCTTTTCTTGTACACACCTGGAGGGCCCATGATTAAACTGGAGATCAGAGATATTGAGAAGCAGTCCAAGAAAGCTAATAAACCCACAAGCCCCTGAGCTTCAAAATTAAGGAAATGAAAGTGCACAACATCTCGTTTGACATATTAACTTCTGATTATGAAGTTCATTTGCATGGTTTGTGAAAACTTGTGTATAAAGTGGCTAATGGTTGCAAATCTACTTGTTTGTTGACAATACATGAAAGACAAAAACGTTAATTTTCAGCATAAATTCAAGAGGTTTGAGAACCTTATACACACATTGCCTACAGATTACCACCCTGGGTGTAGAAGAAGCTTGGAGGAAGAAGGGTTTGTCACAGAGCTGCCCTTGCCTCCCATCTTGCGCTGTGTATTGAAGGTGCACACGGGGTGCAGGCACTTAGAGTTAGAAGAGGTCCACCTGGGAGCTCTTCCAGGAACCAAAACCCAAATCACCACTCAAGGCAGAGTTATTGTTACTTTTATTTATTTATTTTTTTTGGTTGCTAACATACAATTGCAAATTGCATTTCTCAAAAACAAATGAGCATCATGCTTTTGGGTCTGCCTATTGGTGCCTTTGACATTCCCTGCTCAAGCCCGGGCCTTTGCCCAGTCTGGAACTTGCAAGAGAGTCACTCCGAACACTTGACCTGTATTCTTCTCCAGCCTGTGTTAGATAGGCCTGGGATAGTCAGGTTGCTGTCACAGAGGTGTGTCTGTGGCTCTGGATCCTTGGAAACCTTGGAGCTGATCAGGCTAGGCACATCAGAGGCTAACCCAGAAACAGAGCCACTACAGGGTAGCAGCGTGTTTGTTGTGTTGCCAATCCCAGATGGCTCTCAGTGGGTGGGAGCTGAGGCTAGAGGCTGCTCTGTCTCTACTGCATTATATTCCAAAGTAAGGGTTAGAGCCAGTAGGCTGCTAGGTCTCAGGACCAGGATTTGCACAGCTCCTAGCCCTGCGCTGCTCTTCCTGTCACCAATAATCTCCCAGTTGTCACCTGTCACCCACCTACGCCCACTCCATGAGGCTTCATGTTTCCTGCGAAGTCTCCTGGCTCTTGATCATCTTCATGGGGTTTTCAGCTCTCTTCCTTGCTAGATCTGATTCCTACATCTAGTGCCCCAGTTCAAGGGCCATCATGATGTTCCCCTCTTTTTCATGGCCCCTGGGCCAGGTCCCCACCTGTATGGTCCCCTATTGGGAGAGAGCCCCACAGATCGTGCACAAGCCCTGTAGTGCAGCCAAGACTCTGACAGCCTTATAGAAAAAGATCACATGGGCCTGGGACCCGTATTTCCCAACTTGACCTCAAGTGGCAGGGTGCCCGACTGTCCCCAGGCTAACCACTGTGGGAAAGAACAAGGCCTAAAACATTCTGTAGACTGAACTGTGACACAAAGTCACCAAACTGCATTCAGCAGATGAAAAACTCAACAAGCTGTGGCCAAGCTGGGCAGGCAGGCAGGACAGCTTGCAAACTGGAAAAAAAAGTAATTCCTCTAACCTGACAGCTGGAAGACGAACTAGTGGCTCCGAGCAGCAGAGGAAGCATGAGAACAGGGGACATTGTAGGTACCTCCAGCACTCTACACATCCGCGTGTCTCAGTTGAACCTCCTGTTCTGAAAACTGCACTTGGAGAATAAGGAAGGGAATATACTAAATTCCAAAGAACTCACAAGCAAATCACCATCATGCAGGCACAACTTTCACCATATGGGGACCCAGTACACTATAGTGTGGTCATAGGTTATATGGCCTGATGACTTCACCTTAGGCTTAGTTGGTATGGACACACTGTGATGTTTGCAGAAAGCCAAATTCCACCTTCAGCCGTGTGGGTTGGCTCTCCTCTCTGCACTGCTGTGCTCTAGGTCTTGTTCACACAAAGCTTGGTGGTAATTGATGTCCCCCAAGTCACACACTTGGGTGATCATCCAGACATTCTCCTCTGACTCCCTTCTGGGTTCCAAGGACCCTCAAGATCTTTGGAGTGTGTCCAACCAGATTCAGGCCAATATTGCATGCTGGGCTTGTGCATCTGCCTCATTACAGAAACTATGAACTTGATTTTTTTCTTCTGTTTCCCTGGTTGGGGGTGGATGTCATGAATCACACTGAACACAAGACAGCTCTTTTAACCGTGGGCTTGGCTGACATACCAGAACCATCTCGTGGTCTTCAAGGCCCCCACAAACACCCATAATCAAGTGTATCTGGTAGGAGCAGACTGAAAACAAGCAGCACTTGTGTCTCAGGGGAGGGGTATCACAAAAATGCCCCACCTCTCTGCATTTCCTATTCTACCCTGTAAAATGAGGAGTCCTTGACGACAACGTCTTCATGGGGTTTACTATTGGATACCAGCCTGTGTGTGGTGTTGCATGCTTAGCCTACTGTCTCTGTTGCTCTCAGACAGCCAACCGGTTTTGGAGGCCCAGCACTTGGTCACTATTACAAGCCAAGCCTCTCCGCTCTGGATGGGTTCGCATCCATTCAACCAATCTTAATTTAATTATTTTGTGCAATTCTAACCCTCCTGGAGAAAATCTGAGACCTTGGATACTCTTTGGACTTCCATTTTGAATCAGAAAGGGAGGGCAGTCCCCAGGTACTTCTGAACAGTAGCCTAATATAAGAGTAGAGTGCTCTGAACCTGGCTGATCTCAGATCCCACCTGTCTTGGACAAGATCTGATTTTATCCACCAGCTTTAGTTGCTCCATGTGTCTGTGTTTCACATGCATGAGCAGCAACAAGTAAACCAAGAGGCCTTCTCTGCATTTGTACCCCTTGAAGATGCCTGACAACATAGTCATGACCCATAGCAGGCAGTGCCAACCCACCTCCTGTACTTCAGACCTCCTGGAGCGGGAATGACATGCAGCTCCCCTATCAGCCAAGGAGAAAGCTCCAGAGACGGGAACAACCCAGGGTGCTGGAAAATGGCCAAGTCTCCTTGGGCCTGGAAAGTGCAGCTGTCCCAGTTGTCAAGGGCCCCTGCCTTGTCTAGCGATCAATGGTCTTAAGCCTTGAAAAGCTGGATGACAATAGGCGCAACAGAGGAAAGCTGCTGGACTTTGTCTATGTCTGATATGGTGTGTGCTGAAGGATTTAGGGTGGCACTGCCTTTGGAGCACTGTGCACATGAAGAGATCCCATCCTCTGGGCCCAGCAAGGACCCCTGGATGTTGGGATGGACTCTACTCATAACAAGCAGACATAGTTTTGTTTGCAGAATTATTCCTGATATTCTTTCTTAAGAATGCAGGGGGATTTCCCTGATGAATGATACTTTTGTTCATAAGAACAAGTCCAGAGATCCCAGTAGCATGCTATAAAAATGGTCATGCATTTGTCACCAGTGGCATTCTTAAGTACAGCAGAGGCTAAAGTCTGTCAGCAGGCTTCCACATCACAGTGTGTTGCAAATCTACAGGGAACCAGGAGTCAAAATTAGCCCCCAGTTAGACAACTGCCCTTGGTACCAGAGAGACGTGTTGGGGTAATAAAGATATCCTCTGGAAGGTAAGAAGTAGCCACCCCCAGAAGCAGGGTGGACCCCACTTTTCCATCAGAAGCTCAGGCAGGGGCTGACTGCAGTGGGTATGGCAAGCTGCAGCTGCTGTCAAGTCACATTCACCTCTTCTGTTTTGCTTAACATAGCTGATCTGGATTGGTGGGAACCACCACAGGTAAATGAGCCAATTGGTTGCCCACCAAGCCCAAAGCAATCAGAGTAGGAAGAAATCTGTCCACACACCTGGCTTGGAGGGCCTCTTTGAATACTGGAAAAGAGATTAGGGACTTTTACTAACAGTCTCTGACCCAGATCTGCACTCCAAAGGCAGAGGACATCAGACAAAGGGCCTTGGGGAAAACCCCAGGTCTTATGTTCCTGGCCACTACTGTCAAGGACTCTGTCTACATGGAAGAGAAAAGGCATCACCTAAACCAAAGGCAGTGCTGGACCCTGAAAGCAGGACAGCATCAAGGTTGTTCAACAGATGGTGGAAATTTTTCAGAGAGGAGTATCTGCAGTTGTGGAAGGATGGGGAATTCCTAGGCAGAGGCCAGAATACAACTCATTTGCACACATTAGCCTTTCAGATTGGAATGTCACTCATGCCAGACCCTGGTGGCACAGAATAGTTTCTGGGGAAGGACTCTGTGTCCCAGCACACAAGGGCCCCTTGGCTCCTTCCAACCCCACAGACTCTTCCCTTAAATCTGTCATCACATTCAAGGACTACAGACGTGGGACTCCACATACTAGCCCAACTAAAGCAGGGAAAGGAGAGGAATGCCAACTGAGCCAATCATTCCAGGGGACAGCAAGTAGGCTGCCAGCCAGCCTTCCCTGTGAGCTGGGCCTGGGAACCCTGTGGGATGTACACAGCTCAGGCTGGAGCTGGCCCTTCCTGAGACCCTGCTTCACCCCAATCCACTGTTCTTTCTCCACCAGGAGGGGACCTATTCCATCATGAGTGCAACTCTGCAGCCCCACCCAGACCCACCTGAGACCTTGCAGGAGGAACTCAGCCGTACTCTCACCCCAGGTGGGTACAGGTTGTCCTGGACCAGCCCTGGCTGGGCTTAGGTCAATTGGGTTATAAAGGAGACATGGTCGTGCTGGGCATAAACCCTGACTTCTTCCTAGAACCAGGAGTTGTGGGTTTATGGAGTGTAATCCCGAGGGAGGATTAGGCTGCCAGCACCATCTGAGTCACCATTTAGTGGCCCTGGAGAGGGTGTGGGAGCCTCTCCCCACCTGGGCAGCCCACCTGGGCAAGGGGAACTTGGAGGGAAGAGGAAGAGACCTCTTTCATGATCTGCTGTGCAAGACATCATTCAGAAATGTCTCCCCCCAGCAGCTTTAGCTGAGGAGAGGGGGGCACCAGTAACCAGATTTTGAAGTCTTGCTGCCAGGAACACCAGCTGTGAGTTTATATTTCAGGAATAATATTTTCAAAGATCAATCTCATGCTTCCACTCTTTCAGCTTGTGAAAACAAGGGTGTTTTCCTTGGACATGGGTGTGGGGTATGTTCCCCTCCCTGAGTGAAGTGGCCTTCTGGCAGCTTTAGATGCAAGATGACACATCACTCATACCCTAGCCATACTGCCCTAATGTCAGAGTGTCTGAACACACATTGCATGGATTCTGGTTTCCACTCTAGTTCAGCAGCACCTCCCTGATAAGAATATCTCTCGGGGTCTCTCTTCAGCATCTGTCCTTATGGGCACAGCCAGGGTGCTCTGACTGCACAAGATAGAAGGGACTACTGGGAAGGAATGTGCCCTCCTTGAACTGAACACCCACTAGTGCTCCCTGTCTCCCACAGCACTGGCTGCTGTGGGCCCCTGTAGTAGGCCACGTGGATGGCCCTTTGTGCCTGTCTGCACATGAATGCACTCATTGTTCTGTCTATGAGTTTCCCTATTTAGAGACTGGTATTATATACACAGAAAAACAACAACAGCCTCTAGCTGGCACCCCCTTATGTACCCTCACCTGGATTTCATTTGATACCCCTGGGAAACATGAAGGCAGGCTGGCCTGGCATTCACATTGTATTCCTAATCCCATTTTAAAGCCAGGAAGCTGAAGGCTTTGGTGGCTGGCCTAGGGCCACTGGATCACAGAACCAGTGTTCTGCACCCATCCAGCCCTGATGCCCACCCTCTGCTGCTTATGCCTTGGACATTTTCACTAAGAGGCAGGGATTCTGCCCATACCAAGGGCCTGTGGAATCTACACCACATCTGCGGTATATGAGGGCAAGTTTGTAGCTACCTACTCTAGGAAAAAGTCAAGAATCGAGGCTCAGTGAAGGCAAATGTAGGTAAATGGCACCCTGAGTATAAGTCCTAAAAGGGTGTTCTACAGGCACAGAAGGCTGTCTGTAACGAACCTGAACAAACCACCTTCCAGGCACAAGGCTAATATGGAGCTTGGTCAGTATAACACACTCACCCTGCTGAGGTGCAGGTAGCTGGTAGACAAGGGTGGCAAGGAATTAAAGAAGCTGATGACTAGGACAACGGATTGGTTTATTTACTCCAATAGCTCTGACAGCAATGTTCTGTTAGTCATTGGCTGGTCACAGACTGTGGTGATTTGAGTAAGAAGGGCTCCCATAGGCTCGTATATTTGGATGCTTAGTCACCAGGGAGTGGTAATATCTGAAAGGATTAGAAGGATTAGTTGATGTGGCTTTGTTGGAGGAAGTGTATCATGGAGTGAGGGTTGGCTTTGAGGTTTCAAAAGCTCGTGATGCCAAGCCCAGAGTCTCTCTCTCTCTCTACCTGTGGATCAATATGTAGCTCTCAACTACTGCTCCAGCACTATGCATGCCACCATGCTCCCTGCCATGATGGTAATGGACTAACCCTCTAAAACTGTAAGCAAGCCCCCAATTAAATGCTTCCTCTTCTGATAATTGCCTTGGTCATGGTGTCTCTTCATATACTTAGAACAGTGACTGAGATAAAAGTTGGTACCAGGGAGTGGGGTATTGCTGTGACAGGCCTGCCGTGCTTTCGTTTGGAGGAATATGGAATACTTTGGGACTTTGGACTAGAAAAGTGGTTGAATGCTTTAGGCTGGGGTTTAACGGGCCATTCTCGTAGGAGTTTGGGAAACAGCAGTGCTAGGAGTGATGTAAATTGTAATTGCCCAGCTCCAGAGTTTCAGAAGGAAAGAATATTAGTAAGTGGCCTAGAAGCCATTCTTGTGATATTTTGGTAAAGAATGTGATTACTTTTTCCCTTCATAAAAATTTTCCTAAGAATAGCTCAAAGAGTTTTGAATTAATGGCATTAGCAGAGAAGATTTCAAGAGAGTCTAGTATTGACACTGTCCTGTGGTTGTTAGTAATCACACTTATGCAGATCTATAATGAAAAGAAACAAGCTGGATAAAGAGAAATACAAAAATCTACAGTTTGAGGAGAAAAGGAACACCAGGAAAGGTGATCTTGGAGCCAAATCGTGTGCTCAAGGAAAAAAAAATTAAAGAAAAGCCTGATACTAAATGGGATAAAGGAAATGGTGACCTCGGGGCAAGACCCCCACCCAGCTAAGCTTCCAACTTGTGAAAAGGAATTAAAGAAAAGCTTTATCAGTGAAGGAAACCATCAACAACAGAAAGCTGATACAAATGTAATTGAGCAAAAGAACAAAGTTCCAGCCCCACATCAAGCAGCAGAATTTGGCAGCTTCAGCTACATGGTTTTGGCTTTGTCAAAAATGTAAGACAGGGGTTGCAAATTCTCCTTCCATGGCTAAGGAAAACTGTTGAGATCAGGGTGTGACAGGGGTATCTCTGCATGGAGGCCCAGAAAAGTCATTGCATGAAGCTGCAAAGATGAAGCCTTGATTGCGTTAGAGATCCCAAAATGTTGGAGATGCTAGAGTCATGGGATACCTGCCGAGGAAAGCTACAGACTGGGTGTAAAACCAGTCTAAGAGAGAGAATATGTTGCAGTCAACAAAGCTGAAAGGAGTTGGAGATCTGAAGAGCACTTTGACATGAGACATAGAGATGCAGAATTTGGAGTTTGCTCTGCTGGTTTTTGGTTTTGCGTTGGTCCAGTATTTCCTTACTATGTTCCCTTTCCTCCCTTTTGGAATGCATAATCTGTGCAATTGTATATTGGAAGTATGTGATTTGGTTTTTTTTTTATTTTGATTTTACAGGGTTAAGAGATTGCCATGAATCTCAAAAGAGACTTTGAACTTTGGACTTTTAAACAATGTTGAGACTGTGATAGACTATGGGGACTTTTGAAGTTGAATTGAATGCATTTTTTTTTCATTATGATATGGCCACAGGCCTATGGGGGCCAGGAGTGGAATGTGTTGGTTTGAATAAGAATGGCTCCCATAGGCTCATATATTTGAATGCTTAGTCACCAGGGAGTGACAATATTTGAAAGGATTAGAAGGATTTGGAGGTATGGATTTGTTGGAGGAAGTATGTCATTGGTGGTGTCTTTGAGGTTTCAAAAGCCCATGCCAAGGGCAGAGTCTCTCTACCTATGGATCAGGATGTAGCTCTCAGCTACTGCTCCAGCACCTGCATGCATGCTGCCATGCTTCCTACTATAATAATAATGGACTAAACCTCTGAAACTGTAAGCAAGCCCCCAATTAAGTGCTTTCTCTTCTAATAGTTGCTTGCTTTGGTCATGGTGTCTCTTCACAGAAATAAAACAATGACTAAGACACAGACCATGGTCATTGTCCCCAGCTTCAGCACAGATTCTCAACTCAGAGCTACCTAGTCTCCTGCCACCTCAAACCAGTAGTCAGCATGTCTGAGACATTATGTAGGGTGCCTGTTGGGTGTTGAGGTAAGGGTCCAGGAGTCTTGATTGTCTCTGAGCAGCATATGGACATAACATGGAGAGCAGGAGGATCACCAGTTTACCACACACACCTTTGTGATGTTGTTGTCTGGGTGCAGGTTTGACTTGTCAGGCATGCATGGGCAGAAGGACAGCTATACACAGGCCACAGCTTCTTCTGACTTCATTCAGGCTCTGGCTGGCCAAGTGACTAAATATTTGCTGAAGAACAAAGTTGTTTCTCTGTTAATTCCACAAGTTCTCCAAGCTACAATCCATGTTTCAAGGCTATGACGGCTGTGGTTTGGATTGGCTGGTGATTACAGAGCACCGAATATTTTCTTCTAGGTTTGTTTTCAGAGATTCCTAAATCTAGGCTCATGAAGCCCATAATATGGCTGCAGTCAACTGGGCCAGTTATCAGAGCATCCAATACCAAGTGATGGGGGTCATCCCTATTGTGCAGCAGCTCCTCCAAGCAGCTTTGATCAGCAGACTGAGCACAGGAGATTGTTCTGGTGGAAGCTCCACCCCAGCCCCTGGCACCCTGGCATCCATATACCCAAAGAGTCTGGAATGTTCTGGTGGAAGGTCCACCTCAACTCCCCTCTCCCATCTATTTCCCCAAACCTGCCCCCTCAAAGGCCACCAAACAAGGATCCTCCCCTAGAGATGCTCAAGACCACACCCATAGGGTATTTAAACTGCATCCCAGAAAGTAGACATGTGGTTTTCTGGTCTCTCGTCCCCATCTCCTCTCTACGGGGTTGGAGAATCACCTGGGAACGCTTTACCCATTAAACCAGGGCTTTTTCTAATTCGGTCTGATTTGGTCTGATTTGGCCTACCGGGGTGCAAAAACTTTTCAGAGATGTAATGGGATAGGACAGGGCATGGAGCCACAATCCTCAACTGTGTCTGCATGGAGACTGTCCTTCTCAGGACTTGCTGTCTGAAACAGAATAAGTTAAAGCATATGTGTGCTGATGTATGTATGATCTAGGATGCAGACAGGAATTCTGCTTCAACCTCTTCAGCTTAAGGACCTCAGGTAGGAGCTGACTCTGTGGTACCAGGCTCATGAGTCTGTTCTCCTTTTATTTGTTGTTGCCTGAACATAAATTCCCACTTTTCCCTCCTATATCAGCTCATAGAAAGCTCAGAGGGTGATACCAGGGGCTCTGCCTGCCTTCCCGAGGAACAAAGTGACTTCACTGATGGAATGATCATGACAGAAGGGCAGAGCTGAAAAAAGTTCCCATCAGCTCCCTTTCCTTGCATTAATCTTCTGTGCCCTGGGAAGGGACAGAACACCTGCCCCCAGAGCCTCTACTTCTCCATTGGCAGCCAGGTCTCTCCATAGTCCATACATCTACCATAGCACTCTATCATCTCCCATACTCTCAGGACTGTCTGGGAGGGACCCAGTTTATGGCAGACTATATACCTGCCGTAACCTGCCTGCAGGACGGGAGCTACTGACTCAGGAACTGAATAGCTGTGATGAGAAAAAAAGGGTTCTCTAGGCAGGAAGATCCTGACTCAGCCTGGGCTCCTGTGGTGGGTGGCTGCTTATATAAATGAGTACTTCACCATGCCCTGAGACCATGTGGACAATGGTATGAGATAAGGTCAGTAATACAGCTCCCAGAAGAGTTTCCAATAGAGCCAGGTCCAAAGAATCCCCAAGTGGGCCCCCCAGTGTGGTGGGTGCAGACAGGAGAGGGGCAAGGCCTAGGTAACTCCACACCTTTCCCTGGTGTGTTGTCAGGGGTCATTGGCTCCCTTCCCTCATGACCTTGGCATCTCACAATGAGAGAAGGCTCTTATCAGCTTTCCTTCTCCTCATTAAATCCTTATCGAACAATAGCTCTGGCACTGATGAGATACTGAAGGGCGTGGAATTATATATTAACTTGTTCTAATTAATGTTTATGATACAGGGTGCTGTGTGCCACTAGCCACAACAACAGCTTTCATTCAATGGTGACCAGCACCTCTCTTACCCTCCTGGGCCATAGGACTGGCCAGCCTGGAAAGCTGCCTCAATAACCCTTGGCCTCCCAGGCTGACTGAGGTTCCACACCAGAGGCCTCCCTCAGTTCCCATGAAGCTGTTCTCAGATTCCTTCCCTGCTTCACTTCTGAGCAATGTTGGGCAGTGGAGATGCCACTACCTTGAACCCAGTCACTGTCTCTACCCTAACCCTGCGAAGGGTCTGGTTGAAGTGGAAAGAAAAGCCTCAACCCAGCCCAGGTTCCTCACTTATTTCATTTACCATGACACCAGCTACAAATAGTCCCCTCCCCTCTCTGTGCAAGTGTTCAGTCTCCACCTCCAATTCTCTCTGACAAGCTCTCCCAAAACAGTTTGTTCAGGGTTGCATGTGGTTTCCATGCTGCCATCTCCCACCACTGGAGCAAGATTCCATTGCCCTCTACCTCCTGCCCTGACTTCCACTTCCAATGGAACCAAGGATGTTTCTGTCTTCATGGTCTCCAGACAGTATCTCTCGGGCCTCAGGATCTTTTCTTGATGAAGGGTCTCAGTTTCCAGAGGTATCCTCTAACCTTTGGACCCTCCTGGCCTCTCTTCCAAATACTCCTTTTTCTCTCTTGGGCTCCCAGATTCAAGCAGACATAATAAGATTTCATCCACAATAATGAAGACAGCAGTCATGTCCGTGTTAAGTAGGTCAGGACAACAGTGAGCTGCTCACAAGAGTGAGCTTTGGAGATCAACACAGAATGCCCCAAGAGAACTCAGTGAAGCAACCTGTCGAATAGGCCCCACAGAACACTGCAGATTGCTGTGGCCATGCAAAGGCACTTCTAGGAGCCCAGACACACTGCAGACCTGGACAGCTTGAGTGAGGAAGGTGCATACTGGGAAGCCTCAGGGTGACCTTGACTGAGGAGAAGCCAGTTGCCAAGTATGACCATGAAGGCCAGGAATCCTCAGGGTAGGTACGCTAAACATCAAAGTCAGAGGGCTACCAAGGGACAAGAACGTCACCAGTATAGGGACATACACTGCCTGGCTTTGAGGAAGTCTGGGAACACTAGAATAGAAGTGAATCCAAAGGAGGAAACCTAATGTTGGGGATCACCCACTGCTGTCCTGATGGCCTACTGTTGGGAACCACCAAGAAGGGATTCTCCAGGAAATGCACTACCTTTGAGAATTTTTTCCCCCTCTGGAGCTGAGGACTGAACCCAGGGCCTTGCGCTTGCTAGGCAAGCACTCTACCACTGAGCTAAATCCCCAACCACTCTTTGAGAATTTTGCCTCTGTGATCAGGCCTCCAGTTCATCAAAACACAGCTTTCAGTTTCCAAGAGCATGCGATGCAGATGGTGAAACTACCCATGGGCCCAGCTTACAAGGAATTTTTTCTTGGCATAGTGAATTCCAGAGTTCCAGCCAGGCCTGCTAGGGAGAGAAGCGTCAAGGTGAGACTACAGAGGCAGACTATGACACAGGATGAGATTACACTGAAAGGTAGTTGGGGTGTCCTCACCTGTCTGTCACTGAGCCATCATCAGGTACCCTGGCTCTTCTCCATTAGGGCTTCTTTTCTCTTCCAGTGAAGCTTCTAGTATCCTTAGGGAGGGACTCTAGGGGTGTGTCCCAAGCCTTTTCAAAGGAGAACACACTGTGAATGGCACAGTCCTACTGGCTGCTGCTAGGCCATACCACGGCAAATCTGGATGTGTGCCCACTTTGCTGCATAGCTCTCTGACTGACTAGACATAGCCCAGTGTCTGCAGGGGTAAGACCTACCTGTGCTGACCTTTGTGGTTGTTAAATTTGTCCATAGAATCAGTCATATATGGGTACTATGACAGGGCTAGGACCAGGCTCTTCTATCTTAGCTTCCTGGTATCCTTCCAGTCCACAAGGCAGGCTGGATTGAGGGGATCAGATATGTAAAAGGAGGAAAGAGGACCTGTGGGTGGGGCCTAGAGGTTCAGGGCTCTAGCAGGGTCAAGACTGGGCATAGTC
>CABHPR010141417.1:15061-44161 GCA_902168415.1 Peromyscus melanophrys
ACTAGGGCAGAGCTGCAATCTAGATAGCTTTTTTTTTTTTCACAAAATCCCAACTTCATACTGGAGAGCAGCATACATTTCTCAGAACTCAGAGGGTGGGACTGTGTTCCAGGCTTCTTATCACTTCATAGGGAATCCAGAGGGTCTAAATCTGTGGCAACACCACCCTTGCTTCCCCACATGACTATTGTCTGTTGCTTATCCCTAATGAAGGTCTGGGACCAAGTTAAAGACCAGTGGTAGACTTCATTTCCTGGGTAGCCTCACTCTGTGGGAAGCAGGTATCTAAGGAGAGGCTAAGCCTGGAGCCAGGTCCGTTCCGGATAGCACAGCCCTCCCTGCCTTGTAGTCCTGGGTCCCTCCCATCCTTCTGTACCCATGCCCCTTCACCAACATCCCTTCTGGGCTACAGTGGGCCTGTGGGTAGGGCCTAGAGGTTCAGGGCTCTAGCAGGGTCAAGACTGGGCATAGTCTCTCCTGGGTTGACTGAAGTATGCATTGCTGTTGGCTACAGGTAAGGCAATGAGAACAACCTGAGTGTTCCAGGGCCACCTTGGTTCTACCCAGTCCTACTGAGATTGGAGATGACCCAGAATCTCATATGGTGATTTGGGATCTGCTATCCACCCTGGAGAGGATCTGTTTTCCAATCACAAGCCTGACTTTAAGTCTGGGCAGTCCTCAGCCTAAGGTTGGTGGCAGGTCCCTCAGTTGACCTCCTTGGACCCAGGATCAGAGCAGTTATACAAAGGACAGTCTAGCAATGCCACTGTAACAAGAGTATTCCATGGAGGTGGGTTCAACAGGAGCAGAGGAAACCAGAAGGGCTGAGTTTAGGGTACCAGGTGAGCCTTCCAACAAGGAGACAGGTTCAGAGATCGTGGGAGTGTCTGAGGTGTGTGTGTGTGTGTGTGTGTGTGTGTGTGTGTGTGTGTGTGTGTGTGGTGTTCAGGAGGAAAGACACAAAATGCACTCACAGGTGACAACATAGTCATTAGATTATGGAGGAACAAGCTCAAGCCCCTGAAGTAGAGGTAGGCAGGCCATGGTCAGGTGTGCAGTGGCCTGGTGAGGATGCAGAGGTCAGGAATACTCATTTCCCAAGGTCACTTATGGAAGAATCCTGAACACAGAGAATGTGGTTCTGTGGTGACTGTTAGAAAGATAAGGTGCCTAGAGAAGGCACCACCACTGCTGAAGGGTTCTTCCAGGAACTGTGGGTCATGGCTTGCAATGAATGAAACTGTCTTTTGAGAGAAATGGGAAAAGAGTATGGTGCGTCAAGTGGGAGCTATCCACAGTGCAGGTGATCCTGGGACCAAGAAAAGAAAAGTAAGAAATACAACACTACCTCTGTGAGGGACACCAAGCATAGGTGACCAGGATGTGGAGATGAACCTGGAGTGGAATAGAGGCTCCCTGAGGGAGGCTAGAGGAGCCACGCTGCCAGGGGAAGGAATCAGGGAACATGGCCCACAATGGCTTCCATGATATTGGAAGCATGAACGCTGTTCTCTTCAGGTCCCTAATCACAAAGCGTCAGGGATAGTGGCTCTGACTGGTTATCATCATAATGGACATCCTTGGAGCTGAGAGCTACCTGAGAAGCCAGTGTGCCTGTTCTTAAGGGGACTCTGGGCAACTGCTTTCATGACCCCTCTGGCTACTCCTGTTGCTCCCTTTCTAGCCCTGCAGGAGGCTGAGCTATCCTTTTAAAGGTGGACCAAGTCATCTTCCTATTACAGCCCTTAGAGAAATAAAACGTTCACCCTGATCTGCCCCTTCTGAGGGAATCAGAGCAGGGAGGACCCTCCTACTGGCCAGTATGTTCCCCTCACGCTCTCAGGTGGGTAAAAGCCCAGGACAGAGCAAGAGTGTGAGACAGAAGCTTGTGACTGGAATTGTGATGATTTCCCCTCAATGGCCCTGTCCAGGGCTCAGAGGAGACCCATAGCTACTGATCTAACCTCTGTAGGCCTCTCAAGGTCTTCTGAATCCTAATCAGTAAAAGAGAAATGTTTCCCTTCCAGGAACTGGGCCATTCTCAAAAGCCACGTCCAGTCTCACCTGTATTCCCAGCCAGCAGGACTACTATCAGGAAAGTCAGGAAACTGGGAATTATTCCACCACCTCACCTTTAGTCTCTTTCACACTGGGAGAAGGTGAAGGGCCAGGAAGCCAACAGGTCTGCCAAACAGGCCAATGCTACATGGAGACCTAGAGAGGGTGGGGGCCTCTCACTTCCACTTCCTCACCTCATTTAGGTTTATATGCTTTTAAACTGCACCCGTGGAGCCAGAGGGTGGTGTGCCCTGTAGCTGGGCTGAAATCACAAGCTGGGCTTTGGGCCTTTGGATCCTAGGGAGGAGAGCAAACAGGGCAGAGTGCTTAGAAGTCCTCCTGGGGATCAGCCTCCTTCCCACAGACATGCTCTTGGTGGTGCTGTGGGGAGCCCTTGGTGAACCACAAAGCAGTGAACTGCCATCCAAAGAAAGGCATTAGCTTCTTGCTATGGGATCAAGACCATGGTGACTGATCCCTCCCGGAGTTCTAGCTAGCTAGTCCATAAGGGAAGTCCCAGCTGTCACACAAGCTAGGTAGGGCCCGGAAGACACCAAAGGAGTCTACCCTGAGGCCAAGTAGAGGAGTCTTTGCTTAGAGCAGGCTGGTTCTGTCACTATTTCTTCCTCTGCCACTAGCCTCTGGAATAAAGAGATTATTGCAGTATTTCCTCAAAATCTCAAGCCCTCAAACAAACCATAAATGAATAAGCAGGCCTTGTCCTTCTTTCCTATATTTTGTTTGACTTTTTGAGACGTGATCTTGCTATGTATCCTAAGCTAGCCTCAAACTCACAATCTTTTAGCCTCAGCCTCCCATGTGCTGGGATTCCAGGTACACCTAGCTTTCCATACCCTTTCTTTCCTGTCTATGCCTCTATCTCTTTCTCTTTTTCTGCTGTATTTCATATGTGTTTGTATATGTGCAAGTATACCTACGTGTGTGCATATGTATATGGAAAACAGACATCATCCTCACAAGTTGTCCATCTTTTTATTTAATAAATGACCTCTTCACTGGGGCCAGAGTCTCCCCAAGTAGACTAGGCTAACTGGCTAGAGAGCCTCGGGGATCTGTCCGTCTCTGCCTCCTTAGCACTAGGATTAGAAGCCCACACCACCACCTGGCTTTTTACCTGGGTGTTGGGAATAAAACTTAGGTCCCCCTGCTTATGTAGCAAGCACTTTATCATCTGAGCTACCTCCCCAACCCCAACCCCAACTCTGTCTCTCTAAAAGTGTGGTCATTTGGGTACCCCTGTCAGAGTTAGTCCCTGGTGATTAGGAGCCAGCTCAGCTCATTGACCAGCCCTGGTTGGTGAGGGATCCTGATCAACATGGAGCTCTGACAGTGCAAAGCTCCTGGATAGCTGCCCAGATGTCTCTTTCATGCATGATGCCATTTGTGGGCACCCAGGATTGCCTTATGGTAAAAGGTTCTGCTTCACGATGGAGGATTAGCAAGTGCTCTGAGTTGGGACATGTATTCTCATGCCTCAAAAATCTGCTCCAGTAATCTCTTCAGACTAGCAAATCTACTATCTAGTCCTAGACTTTTCTACCCCTTCCCTTGATCATCCACGCCCTGTCATAGCCTCTGAAAGTAGTTTTACAGTTTATAGTTTTAAAGTAGCTCAATAGTCTTATAACCACTGGTCATCACTGGCTAGCTGCCCAAGTGGTCAGAGGGCCTGCACTCTGTGGATGACTTAAGGCTAGTGTGTGCCTTGGACTACCTACTAGCAAAGCCAAGATAACCACAGATTACTTGAGGCCAGGACTGAGGCAGAAGACTAGCTTTCTATTAAAGGAATTTGAGGAGTCTCTTTCCCTCTTGGGAAAAGATCAGGGACTACAACTATGCCCAAGGCCTCAGGCTGCAAGCACCCTGCCCTCCCCAACCCCATCCATGTACAGTCATCTATGGAGCTTACAGAGTCTATGCCTATAGCTTGAACTGGTTCATAAGCCCCTTGTCATCTAGTAGAGCCATAAGTCTATGCTCTTGTCCAGCCTCTGTAGTTCCTGGAAAGCTTGGACAGCTTTGGGAAGATACCAGGAAAGAGGAGGTATAGGAAAGGCACTTTGTTGGCCCCTGCCAAAGCCAGAGCAGCTGCCAGGGGCTTATCAGGAGGAAAGTCCACTCAAGGCCACACCTGTCCTGGTATGACCCCAAATTTGACATTAAAGAAACCCTATGATTTTGCTGGGGGTTTTAGTCTAAAGTATCGGTGTGTCAGTGGGACCTTGGGTCACATAGTGACCGCATAGTAACAGTGTCCCAATGGGATGCCCCCATACCAGCAGCTCCAGTCCCAGGCAGCCAGACCTCAAGGTCTTCCTGTTCACTCTTCCCTGTCCTCTGCCCTTTTCCTTACTGGAGGCCAAGGCTCAGAGCCTCATGCACTCATCAGCCTTGCTCTGGGTTGGGACACTGTATGCTCGTGCCTCAATGAGTTTAGGATGGGGTAAGCATGTTGGGAGACAGCCACTCCTACTAATAAAGTTCACAGAATTACAAGGCTTGGACTTTGTGACATCTGATTATTCCTGCCGCTCAGACAGCCACACAAACTTCCTGCTCCTGAAATAAGGCAGGAAAGGTCCCTTCACAGTGTAACCTTGCTCCTCAGACCCAGGCCCTCTCAATGATGCTTAGAATACAGTGCCTGCCTATATCTGCCTCCATCTACAAACAGATTAAGACCTCGGTTTGTGTGGAGGGGCAAGAGGCTCCCAAGGGTTCAGCTAGAGGTCCTCAGTCCACAAGGAGAAACAAGACCAGTTCAGAAGGCAGAGGAGACATTGCTGTGAGGTCTTTAAAGAGCCACAGGACCTAGGGAAGGAGAGAGCTGCCATGAATTAGAGCTCTGGGTATTTCACAGACTAAACATTAGAATCACTGGCATGAGGCTCATTTGCATGCCAGGTAACTAAGGCAGGCCCCACTTTCTTAACACCTTAGAGCCCATTCATGCCCCAGGCTTAGTACACAACACTGCTGGATGTCAGTCTGACAGCCACAGCCCAGTTTTTGGCTGTCAGGTGGTAAGGCTGAGGTTCAGTAGTAGACAGACCTCTGCTTTGATGACGGTGGAGACTAAGATGAAAAGATGGAGTGCTCACTCTGGAAAAGCTCTGGGTCAATGTCCCCATAGTTCAGGAACATGTTAACTTGATGCAGCACCTGCCCAGGCAGTAGGACTTCCCACAGATCCCAAAAGGTGGGTGCCCAGATTCAGGTGTGTCCTCTAGAGGGTATGAGTTGTTAAAGTAAGGTGAGAAAGGCCACCCTGGCAATCCAATGGCTTTACACACATCTACAGTGTATCTCGACAGAAGGAATGGAGTGTGGCCCCTGCCTAATATTTTCCGAATGGCCAGCTGACAACCACACCACCTTAAGGAGAGTAATCCAGTTTCCGCAGATCTATGGTGCCACTTCTGTGACAGGCTAGTCCCCACATAAATGGTCATCTATTTCTGGAGTTTTATCTCTTTCCTGGCCTACTTTCACATCAGCCCCGTACTTACCATGTACCTGAAGTTCTGCTAGTCAGTATGGGCCCTTATGTGGTGAACTCAGCAAATAAAAAGTTATAAATAAGCAATTCTATAACTGAATTTTAAGGATATGGAAAACTATGTGATGTCAGAAGAAAAAACTCAGACCCATATTCACTGTGATTGTCATTAAATAGAAAAGTAATATCATATATAGATGTGTGCAGAAAAGTATCTGGGCAGACATATAGTCTGGCCTTACTGTACACTGCAAGCTGAGATTTAGGATACATTTTATTTATTTATTTATTTATTTATTTATTTATTTATTTATTTATTTTGGTTTTTCGAGACAGAGTTTCTCTGGGTAGCTTTGTGCCTTTCCTGGAACTCACTCTGTAGTCCAGGCTGGCCTCGAACTCACAAAGATCCTCCTGCCTCTGCCTCCCGAGTGCTGGGATTAAAGGTGTGCACCACCACCGCCTGGCTCATTGTATTTATTTTTATTAACTTTTACTTTTTATCTAAAGCTTCCTTTTTCTTTTTATATTGAATACAGATGACATGGGAGCAAAGAAAATAGTTTTTAAAGTAGGTTATTTTAAAATATTTTTAACAGCTATTTTAGCTGAGGCCTCGTCCAAGTAAGAAGGAGTAGCCAGGACCAGGATTACAGTACCAGTGGTCTGCACCAAATAAAGACTCAGAAATAAGACATGAAGCAAAAGCTTTCAAGACAATGGATATCAGGCATTGTGAAGCATGATCTCTAAGATATGGGAAGCAAATTATCACTATATAGTAAATAGCATTATATTGTGTGTAGGAAAAGTGTGTAACAGAAACAACCCAAAGTCCAGGAGGGAAGAAATGGAAAACAGTTGTAAGATCCTCAGTTCATGAAGATAGACTATGATTAATCATAGATGTGCATCACAGATTATAATACAACAAAAACAAAACCAGACTCTAAAGGAAATAGAATGGGATCATAGAAAAAAGAAAACAAAAAGATGACAAAGAGTGGATGGAACAAGTAGGAAACAAAAAAATACTTCTTTAAACTCTACCTTTCACAATCACATTAAATATAAACGGTTTAAACACTACCCAAAAAAAAAGGAGTGTCAGATTGGAGGTGGGGACATCTCGGGCCCAATTATCTGCTTCTTACAAAAAAAATGGAAAAAAAAAAAAAAAACCACAAGTTAAGATAAAGTTAAAGTCTGGGAGGAAAACCACATTGTGTTGGTGCTAATCAAAGAAAGTGAGCGTGGCTAAAGTCATGTCAAAGTTGGAAAGAATTCAAGAGAGCACAATAGGATGAAAGGTTGTGTACGCGTATACAATGGAATACAACTGCCCTGGGAACAGGACTACGGCTGTGCTTCAGATCAGAGCTGGATCTCAGAACAGTCCTTCCGAGTGAAGGCAGAAGGACGAAAACAATAACAGTAACAGTGTATAATCCCATTTCTAGAAGATGAAAACTAGGCATCAGTGACAGGGTGAGCCAGTTTGGCTGTGCTGAGATGAGGTGTGGACACGGAGGGAACTTCAGGGGACACAAGGACCTATGGGTGATGGAGACATCTCTTATCTTGTTTATGGTGGTATTTTCTCCAGTGGAGACACATGTCAGAACATCGAATTGATGCTTTATGGGGTTGATTGTATGTCAATTGCCCCTCAGTAAAGCTGTTAAATAAAAAGTGGGTGAGTGAGGAACTTTATATCAGTTCTTATATTTAGAAAAAATGACCTCCACAGTCCAGTGCTATGCAGCTCCCAGTGACCCTTGCCAGAATAAAGGTCTGCTCATTCCTGTTCTAGTGCAAGGTCCGAGTCTTTACATCTTTCCTCTTAAGCTATGTGTGCAGGAGAAGAATTCACTAGGGAAAGAGGAGACTGGGCTCTGGTAGGAAAACCACAGCGCAACCTCAGCAAAGCTGCTGATGGTAGTTAGTGAAATGTCATCGGGGAGGTGGGTGCTGCCCTCTGAGCACCCTTCCCCCTGGGATTCCTGTTCATTCTTCACATGGCTGAGCTGAAGAGGCTGGCCAGACACACCAAAGGAAGAACGGGAAATCAGGCAACAGGGGTATCCAGCCTTGCTCTACTCTTCCTAAAAGCTTTCTTTCCATTTTGACTTTTTTATGCAAATCAGCAAGTACTGCTTCCACCTCCTGGGGCATCTCCCAGGTTGTCAACTCTTGCTTCACTCAGATTGTAGAGCATTTTTACAACAGGGGAAATAAACGAATATTACCTTTCACCAAATCACAAGGCACCATATTTATTTAGGGTGTACACCCCTACCTACTTCCCAGAGAAATTTCAAGCAAGTTATAAAATCATCCCCAGCATAGAACAAGATAACTAAAAATAGAAAAGAAACTCAGCAGCCAGCCTCTTCTGGGTGCCTGGGAGGTTACGGAAGACAAATACTGGAGTGGTCTCTGAGATGACGTGTGGCCACCTCACTAGGTGACCTTGCACTTCCATGAGGCTCTGCTTCCGCATGCACAGCCTGGGACAATGCTGCCTCTACACATTGCTATCTCCTGAATAATCAGCACAGCAATTCCAGTCAGCACGGGCAGGTATGGCAACTGGGCAATCTGCCTTCAGGAACCATATCTTAACGTGCAGCAGCTGAGGAAGCTGGTGACTTACCCCTAGAGAATGAGACCTTAAGGAATTGTCTCTTCCCTTAAGGAGGGTAAACTGATAGAGCCTCTGAGAGAACCTGTGTCTACTGGCTGCTTGGGGAACAGAAGCAGGATCTTCTACCCAGATGCCCAGCCATGCTGAAAGAAGCCCTGTCTCCAGGGTTCCTGGACCTGATCCTTAGGTGTGAATCCCTAAAGCTCTCACCAAACCTCTACTCACCGCCAATGACAGGGGCTCTTTGTACACGCAGAAACGTGATCAGTGGCCCTGTATTACCAGTCCGGTATAAGGTAATTATGCGTGGGAAAGGCCAAGTTCAACTGAGCATGACTCTTAGATGTGTCCATGTAGGACCTACAGGGGAAGGGAAGCATAAAATCTAGCTTGTGGCTTCAATTGCTCCTGTGTCAAACGAATGGTATGGCCAATATGGTGACACATCCCAATAATTTCAGCACCTGGGAGTCAGAGGAAGGAGGATTTCCACAAGTTTGAGGTCAGTCTGGTCTATACAGTGAGTCTGAGGCCAGCCAGAGCTACATAGCAAGACTGTGCCTGAAAAGAGTCCAGGAGCTGGGGAAATGGCTCATCCAGTAAACCCCTTGCCTTGGCAGGCATAAGAACATCAGCACAGATCCTAGCACCCACATGCGAACTGGTTGTACTGGCATGAGCCTGTAATCCCAGCACTCAGGAGTCCAGGTATAGACAGGCTTGGAGCTCACTGACCAGCCAGTCTAGCCAATCAGGTTCACTGATAGTCCCTGTCTCAAAAACTAAGATAGAGAGTCATAAAGGGAGATACTCAATATAACCACGTAACTTCTGGCTTCCACACATGTTCAGGTACACACACACACACACACACACACACACACACACACACACACACGTACATAAATAGCCAAAAATCAAGAACAAAAGCTCAAAATAACAACAAAATCCCTCATAATGTGAAGGTGAAAACAGCTTCAGGATCTGTGGTGAGAAACAGCAGCAGGCCAAAGGAAGCCAGCCATGTGCTGAACTAGGCTGGGTCTGGGCCACTGGGGAAATATCTGTGGTGGGGCAGCCTTCTTTCTGCAGGGTTTCTGGGCCACCGGAAAATGAGGGTCCCAACCTCTTGGAATCTTTCAGGCCTGTCTAGTAGGGTAGGAAAGAGCACAAGCTTGAACTTCACCCCAGTGTGAGCATAGTTTTTGGCCCTGCCACATTCTGCAGGGGAAACTTGGGCAAGTCTCAGTGTGCTAACCTGCCCCTGGGCTGAGGCTTGAACCACAGGAGTCTTAGACAGGCCAGTGCTTGTTAGTCCTGGAGGAACAGGAGCCACAAAGGAGCCTCAGGTTGTGTCTGTGCCTGAGTACTAAGCCATGAGCCATGGCTTAGAGTTCCACTACCTCTGACACCAACCTAGAAACTTGTCAGTGCTAGAAAAATCTCCAACACTAGAGTAATGTTGAAAATTGGTTCAAGCCCTCAAATAGTGACCAAAGAGGGCCAGGTAAACCTCCACCTCAGCATGGCACCTAGAAGCACATCCTTTCTGAGCCCTGACAGAGAAGCCAGGCAGAACATTGTAGGCAGGAGAAGGCACAGCCCAGGAAGCTACCGTGGTGTCTGCAACTACATCCATGTGGGTTTATGGGGGTCAGGGACCACAGAAACAGAAGTGTTGAGAAGGCCTGGCCCCTTATATTCTACTGTTTCTTGGGGCCCATAATAATGGGGAGGTGGGGCTGAGGAGGAGGCAACAGACTCTCATCCCTAACCTGCCCCACCTTTCCTGATTTTTTTTTCAGCTGTGGTTTCTGACTTCTAATCATTATTTCTGATAAAAATTAAATACAGGGTGAGGGGAACAAAATGAGCACATATGATCCCAAGACAAATAAAAAATGATTAGTAGAGCAGAGTCCCCTTGAGCTCACTGCTGGTGGCCCTGAAGAGGTGACTGCCTGCCCCCTGCTGGCTGGGGTATAGTAGAGGCCCTTGGAAGGAGAGCCATTGGTTGCTCACGTGAGCACACAGGTAGTTTAAGATGTGAGGGACAGCCTTGGAGAGAATAGGGCAGGCTTTGCTGTGTATATTGAGGCAAATCTCCACCCTAGACCCAGCACTTCCAGACTCTACCATGCACAAACCCAGCCCTGTATAGACCCAGCCTTGCCCTGACTCCAGGCCTGAACAATTGTCAGT
The DNA here is from genome assembly GCA_902168415.1 of Peromyscus melanophrys. NCBI lineage: Eukaryota > Metazoa > Chordata > Mammalia > Rodentia > Cricetidae > Peromyscus > Peromyscus melanophrys. The sequence continues at coordinate 25,495 of CABHPR010141417.1, forward strand.
CAGGTGAATACATGACAAAGATTTTCACTCGTGATTTTTCCATTGTACAGAGACTCTTTAGTGTAGATGCAATCTATCTTCAATTTTCACTCAATTCCACCGCCCCATATAAATATCTTCAAACATTTCCCTGTTTTCCCCAGTAATTAGTTTCTCTTCCTCTCCTCCTCCTCCTCCTCCTCTTCCTCCTCCTGCTGCTGCTGCTTCTGCTTCTGCTTCTCCTCTTCCTCCTCCTCCGCCCCTCCTCCTCCTCCTCTTTCAGTGTTAAGAATACCATACAGGACTTAGCATATGATAGGCAGGTGCTCTTCCAGATACAGCCTCTGTCCTGAGTTTAGATCTTACACTTAGGAATTTTATTCTTCCTTTATGTATTTATTTATTTATTATTGGACAAGATGAGAGATAGTGTTCAAATACATATGGATACCCAGTTTCCCAAGCATCAGTTGTTGAAGATCCTGTTTTATCAATGTATATTTTGGGTGCCCTTTTGAGATTCAGTTGGCTATAGCTTGGTGGGTTTATTCCTGGATTCTCTGTCCTGTTCCATTCATCTACATGTCTATTTTCATGTTATTCCACACTGTTTTTGTTACTCTTTCTCTGTTATGTAGCTTGAGATCAGGTATTGTGACATCCCCAGCACTGCTGTTCTCACTCAGGATTGATTGTTTTGGCTATTCTGATTTTAAGTATCTTTATACATTTTAAAATCATTTATTCTAGTTTTATGAAGAATGTCATTGGTGCTTTGATGGGGGAGTATGTTGAATATGCAGATTTCCTTGTAGTGTGGACATTTAGCAATAGTATTACTTCTAATCCACTAACACAGGAGACCTTTCCACTCTTTTCCCTCTTTATTTTCTTTCATTGGAATTCTATAATTACCATTGTAGAGGTCCTTCACATCCTTGGTTGAATTTATTCTTGGTTTTATTTTGCTTATTTTTTTTATGGTTATAGTAAATGTGATTGATGTTATGATTTCTTTCTCAGTGAGTTTGTTATTGGCATATAAAAAACATACTGGAGAGGGTGTGGAGAATGAATTCATACACAAGGCTTCCTGAAATGTAAACTAGTACAGCCACTGGAGGACATTATGGAGGCCCCCAAAACACAAAATCTAGAACTATCATATGATTCTACTATCTGCCTACATATCCAAAGGAAATTAAATCATCATACTAGAGAGACGCCTGCATACCTGCATTTGTTGTACTATTCTCAAGAGCCAAGATATAGAATCAGCCTAAGTAGGTATCTATCAACAGAAAAAATGGATAAATGAAATGTGATATATATATATATATATACATATATATGCACACACAATGGAATATTAAGCCATAAAGAAAGACAAAACATTGACATTTTCAGCAAAATACATGAAGCTGCAAGACATGTTAACGGGAGAGAAGCTAGATACAAGTGTACCTATTCTTGCCTGTGTACAGCCTAAAAATGTCAATCTGGATGTAGGAGTATTAGAGATTGGAGCAAAGGAGGGGAAATGAAGGGAGGCTGGACTTGATCAGTACACACTGTTTTACATGTGTGGAAATATCACACAGAATGCCACTAATGTGTACACTTAATACATGTCAATGAAAACAAAATAGCTTAAGGGCACTGTGTAGGCAGGAGGAGTTGCTTCATGTTCTCAGGGCCTCTGAGGACCTCAAGTAAAGGTAGGTGACCAAGAGCCCCCAGAGGAGTCGCCATCCTTGAAACCCAGTTCTTCTTCCCTAGCAGACCTGAGACCACCAGTAAAATGATGGTTTCTGCAGTCTCTCTGATATTCCATGCTGTCCCCAAATGTTGGTGTTCAGTTGGTTTAAATGGAGTGATGAGGAAGAGAAAATTAGTATGGTTCCCTATGTATGGCTTGAGGACAGAGTTCTCTCCCTGAGGAGGCAGATCCCAGGAGGCCAAATGCTAAAAGACAGGAAGGATTGAAGCCCCAGAACACACACATTTCTTGTGAGTGTGCATTTCCTTCCCTTACTTCCCCTGGGAAGGCTACTGCGTACGCTGTGCAAGACATCCCACAGCACACTTGTGCTCTGGGCTGATAGGGAAGTAAGCACTGCCTGCATCCTTCACCACAGTCACCTCCTGTACTGGGTGGTTCTGTGTCAAGTACAGTTCTTTATACACACATGAGCCTCCTGAGCACACTTGAGGCTGCTGCTAGTAATTTTATAAGCCAGAAGACCCAGCTCTGTGATCCTCTGTGGCCCTAAACTTCCTCCAAAATGGCACAGAGTGTGGGGAGGTCCTGGGTCCCTGACACAGTTGGAAGGAAACAAGGCCCTCCAAGGGCATCATTCCACATACTTTAAAATGGCCCACTAGCTTATCGTTAATGGAACAAACATATGCATACTTGTTAAAACAACAGCTTAGTAAGAACCATGTGGGCTTCAGGGGAGGTAGGTTAGTAGAAAAGTACCACTGAACCACGCAAAGACACAAAGGAAAAGCTTCACAGCAGATTAATCTCACGTTTTAACACATTTCTCAAGGAAAAAATTCAAACAAAAGCTACTGACCAGGAGAAGTTGAGCACAGCTCAGAAAACTGAGCAAAGATTCATATATTAGGAGCAGAGTTCTGTAAGGACATACTATGATTTCCTGCTACTCTTGAGCCAGTGCTGTGTGGCTCTTCTCAAACTTCATCCTCCTGTGTAAATTTCAGCCCAACTGGACAGTTTGTGTTCATACGCCCCAATGGGATTATGATTGGAACTGCATTCCATTTATAAATATTTTTGAAATTTATCTCCAAAGAAGCCACAAGGTATTTACAGATCACTTTCAAAGAAATTATGTGTTCTGGTCACTTTTTTGTCAATTTGACCCAAGCTAGAGTTATTTGGGAAGAGGGACTCTTGACTGAGAAAATGCCCCCATAAGATTGACTGATAGGCAAGTCTATCAGGCATTTCCTTGACTGATGTGGGAGGGCCCAGCCCACTGCCTTGGGTAATGCCACCTAGGAAGGTGGTCCTGGATGGTTCAGGAAAGCAAACTGAGCAAGCCATGAGGAGAAAGCAAGTGCACAGCACTCCTCCATAGATTCTGCTTCAGTTTCTGCCTCCAGGTTCCTTGCTGTGATTTCCCTGGGTGATGGACAACAACCTAAGATAAAATAAACTCTTTTCTCTCTGAGTTACTTTGATCATAGTGTTTATTATGTGTGTGCAGGTACATATGTGCATTTATGAATGTGGAGGAGGCCAGAGGTCAACTTGTGTTGCTCCTCAGGGGCCATCCACCTGTTTTGGGACAGTGTCTCTCACCTCTCAGCAGGGCCTATAGTTTTCCGATTAGAGTAGGCTGGCTGACTAGTGAGCCCCAGGGGTCTGCCTGTTTCCACCTCTACAGCACCTCTCCAGTTACAAGAGCACATTAGCTATTGAACGTGGGCTTTGTAGATCAGATTCAGGTCTTCACGCTTGTCCAGTAAATGCTTTACTGACTGAGCTATCTCTACAGACCAAAATGTAAATGACTTCTGAAAAGTAACTCTGCTGACTTTGGATCCTGTTCCTGCTGTGATGCCCTGCCACCACAAAGGAGAGATGAAGTTTCTGGGGGGCCAGTCCAGATCCACTTCAGATCCACTGCAGATGATACAGATGGAAGGTCAGTGTACCAGGACTCGGAGGAAATGAGATTTGTGATGTTGTGGGGTGGGGGTGGGAGAGACTGAGTCTCATTGCATCAGAAGCAACATCAATGTGCACAGGACTGATTGGGATTGGGAGGAGGGGGCATGCCCTATGATGAAAGACATTGGGAAACAGATAATACATGGCTAGATGGTATCAATAATTCTTCATTGCAAGTTAGGTAAAATCGGTCAGTTTTCACAATTGAAACTTATAGAGAAGTTTGCTAGTCATACCTTGACTAGCAAAACTTTAAAGATGTGCAACATATACTCAGTTGGAAAAACAGAAGTAAAACGATCCATTTCAGCCCTTTAACTTCCCCTAGAGAGAGGGACATGACCGAGGGCTGGATGATGCTCCAGAGTAAGGCCCTCTCCTCCTCATCTACTTCTTAGAATCCAGGAGCTTCCTTGCTGGAGATGAGAGAGGAAGGAAAGCTAATAGCAGGTTGGTTAGTCTAAAGGCCTTGCATTTCAGCCGGGCCCTCACTTGGTGCAAACTGTGGAAGATTCTTGGGAGCGAGGACTTGATTGTGCAAGAATAGGCTCATCTGTGGATTCAGTGCAATCTCAGTTGGTTTAGGCCACACTAGGGGAATGAATGCATTCCAAACAGTACACAGACCTGCACGAGTCCTTCCTAATAATCCATAATAGTCTAGAAGACAAGAAGATCAGGAATGCACAGCCCTTAGAGGATTTGCAATATTACAGAGTGGGACAGCCCAGTTCAGCATGAAACTGGAAGATGAGTTTCATGTAGAAACTCAGAGTGTGGCAAACCACATAAGACCACATGGGGATGGGCACAGTGATGGACTCTCTCTAGAAGGGGTAGAAAGTCAACAAAAACCTGTTAGAACAATTGGGCATCTGTCTGGGAAAAAAACTGGCAATCATTGGAAAGATTTCTTAAATTGAACACAAATATATTAACCACAAAGAAAAAATGATAAGTTTGCATTAAAGTAAAAATTCCTGTTTAATCAAAAAACAAAACAAAACAAAACAGAAAAAATGAACTTAGGAATCTGAAAGACATCCAGATTTGGAGAATAATGTGGCCATACCTCAGTGACAAGATCATATCAAGAGTTCCCCCAAAAAAGAGGAAGAAAGTGGTCCAAAGACTCAAAGAGGTGTGCCACAGAAAAGAAACCACCAGTTGTTAATAAGACAGCACTTGGTTCATCAGTAATAGGAAGTGCAAACTAAACTCAAGTGAGATGCCACCAGAAGATCCACAGGTCAGAGGCCAGGTGACATCAGGAGTACCTGAGGATGCAGGTCTAGGGGGAGTCCCATCTCATGGGAAGATTTAGTGAGATTTCTCCAGTTGGGGCAATTCCTACCCAAGTCCAGTGTCCACATGCATAATGAGAAAGTCACTATAGCCTCACTGTCTTAGCAGATTTTTACAGTCATCAGCATGGTTTGGTAGAAGGAGTGTATCTCTCAGCATTGCTGGAGCAGGCTCAATGGGATATAGTAAATGTCTGTCCACAGACTCATTACAGATTACCTCTGAAAGCCCCTGGCCCTTTGCACAGCACTAAAGAGACCTATGCTCACACTTCCAATGCCAGCAAGACAGGGTCTATGTCTCCATCCTTGAGAACACAAACACCTACCACTGTAGTGGTCTGAGCAGCTCAGTTGAGTTGTGCTAAGGCAGTAACAAGCCCTAAGGTCAGGAGGTTTGGCCGGCAGGCTCGCCCTAGATCTTATCTCCCCCACCCCCATCCCATAGGATCTAACGAGAGTGCTCATAGCTGAGGATGTACCCCATCCAGGAATAAGACACTTCCCACCACTGCCTTGTTTCTCTTTTGGATACATTATCCAGGGCTCCTCCTCTCTTTGTCTCCAGCTATGTCAGCCCCAGGAAGTCTCGGACACAAGTCACACCCCGGTTCACACACTGGCATCCTCCTTACTCCTCCTGACCTGTTAACTTCCCCACTGTTTCTAAACCATATTTCATCCCTGTTCCCTAAAACTCCAGGTCAAATGATACTACCCCTGGCAAGTCACTCATCATCTGAAACGTTAGGGGCTAGTTCATTGTGAGCCTTTACATTGGTTTCTGTCTGACTTGGTGGTTCTGAAACTCACAAAGAACTCCTGAGCTTTGGTTTCTTAGTCCTAGAACTCTGTGGGGTCCTTGTAGCCCACTCTGTAGCTCCACCTTAATATCCAGGCTTCCCTTACTACTTTGTGTTCCTGGTCCACTTCCTCTGTAACTTCATGCTGTGTTCTTGGCATACCAATATTTTCTGCTTTATCCTCTGGACACCTTCTCTACAGGTTGTTCCTTATCTACATGGATCTTGGGCACTCTGCCTGCTCTATGCACCCAGAATAGAGAGAAATTCCTCCGAGGCCTTTAACCACTCATCTCATCTGGAGACCTACATCCTCCTTCCAGGCAAGATGGAGATATTCCCACCCAATGTGTAGGTCACCTCTGCTACAAACTCACTGCTCCCTACCCTGCCACTCCACTCCCACCTACATTTCGCCTCCTCTCTTGTAGAAGACCCCCACAGTGTATGAACTTCTATGACTTCCTCCCATCTTAGAATAAGCCAGAGAGCAAGTTCCCCTCCCTAACTCATCTGAGTATTTCTTGCACAGTATCTTTCCCCTTACATGGAGAGTCCAATCCACAGTGGCCACAGGGTGGCCCCAAGGCTCCTCTAGGCCTCCCCACCTATGGGATACTCTCTAGTCTCCTCTTCTCAAAGTCCAGCCCAGTTAACCTTCCTGGGGCTACATGGAGGCTCAGTTGCTTCTCAAGTTTCTTCACCAGCTATGCAATAAACTTCCACAATGGGCCTGTTTCCCCTCCAGAAGGAGTCTCTGTAGTCAAGGGCTATTCATCTATTTGTCTAGAGCACACACACAGGGACCCTAGGACAAGATGAGGCCCCAAGATTGCAGAGGGCTGTGACTCCTTAGTACACAAAGGTCCTGAGAAGAGTATGATTCCTTGGCATGCCAGGACCCTGGGAAGTATGAGACCTTAGAAAACAGGAACCACAAGAGGGCTGTGAGCCTTTGACATACAGAGACCCCGGGAAAGGTATGACCTTGGCACAAAGAAAACCTAAGAAGGGTATGAGACATGGGTACATGGAAACCATAGGAGGCATGTAAGAACTTGGTACAAGGAGAACATGGGAGAAGTGTGAGGTGGTGCCCATGGCCCTGTGAAGGCCATCAGCCAGACCTCAGGCTCAATATGTTTATTTTGTCCATACTGGAAGCTAGATTCTCCTGCCAAGTGTCCCACTTGCCTAAGGACCAGTGGGCCTCGGCTCTAACCTGCTGTATTTTGCTGATTTCCCACCTCAGAGGGGCAAGGTCTACCCTCTTATGACTCTCATCTCCAAGTTCTTCCTGTAAGTGCTCTTCTGAGGGAATACTTCACTAGATGTAACTCCAATGCCCTGAATCCCTAAATCCATCTCTGGAGTCCTGCCACATGTCGTTCATATCAGTGGGACACCAGGAACCCACTTGCTCACTTGGGAGTGTTTGCAGCAAATAAGAAGTAAAGACAGCGTTAGCTCAACCAGGCTTTGCGTCCAGCTCTGAAAACCCGTTCAGGGTTGTTGGGTATCAAAAGGGCATGTGAGGGATGAGGAGGGCCTAGGTTTCTTTGGTTATGGTAGATGACACCCACATACCCATGCGGAACTCCAAGAGGATGGAGAGCATGGCCACAGTAGTGTGACATTCCCCCTTTCCTACCTTCTGTGTTGTGAGCTCATCTTCCCCAGGTATGTGACATTAAGGTTGCTGGGGATATTTTGACTGGGGAGGAGTGGAGAAAGGCTGCCCCAGTCATGGGGATGACGTCTCTGTTGAGGAGCTCTGGTCTCGGTCAGGCTTCCAGGTCAGGCTTCCGTTTGACATGCCGTTTCTTCACATACTCTTTAATGTGTCAACGGACCTAATGGCCAAGTGGGGCTGGACCAGCCCCTGCATCTTCTGCCAATAAGAGTGACAAGCACTGACTGCCAAGAAGTGTCCCAGCTCAGCGGGTCCTCCTAAAAAAGGTCAGAATCTTGTCCCCAGCACTCTGTTTTCTTCATCTTAATTTGATCCTTTCCAGGTAGTGGTCAGCTCTCATTTAGTTAGATACAACAGCCCTAAATCAGATTCTGCCTTAGAGATGAGTTATCAGTTCTGTGTAGTTTTACTCACTGGGTATATGGTTTGGTACAGACAACGGTATTAAACCAAGCACTTAGATGGGACAGCTGACCACATGCAGGGGACATGTTCCTATCTGTGCAGCTTGTACACAGATGGACAGCAGTCAGGCATAGGACTCCTCCCCAGCTGTGGATAAGGGATTGCTAAAAAGCATCTGTATGTACTCAGGGGCTACTCAACCCAGTGTAGTCAGAACACATTTCACTTCAGTGTCTCCTCAAAATACAACAGGCTTCAAAGCACAGCCTCTTTTTTCCTGACCAGCTGAGAGATTGTGTGGACTGAGAGCCCAGAGGGCATCTGGGTCTCTGTGAAGCCATGAGAAGATCACTGAGTGACTAGGGCCAATATATGCATACCAGGGCTTTGGAGGCCCATTCCTATATGGGAAGAACAAGGCTACTAGATTATTCATGGTGCCTAGAAAGTAGGACATGAAATAGAAAAAGCTCTGTTAATGAACATAGAACAAAAACCTCAAGCCCATGCAGGCTGCTTACCTAGGACAGAGAGAAGAGCCACCAAGATCCATGCAGTGGTGAGGAAGGGAGCCCTCACAGAGAGCCACTGTAGACTGACCACTGAGTACCCGCTGCTGTTCCAAGGATGGAAAAGCTCTGGACCCAGGCCTGGGCCAGAAAGTGTCTGGGGGTAAGCACTACCCACCAGACAGGCCAGCAGAACAAGGGTACATAGACTGTCCAACTTCCATGTCCACATGTTGGGGACTATGCTCCACAAGGCTGAGTTTCTATCTGAGCTTCTCAACAGGCAATCCTGATCTGAAAAGGCACATACCCAGCTGCTCTATAGCTATCAGAGGGACCCTCCCTTTACTGACCACAGGCCCAGCCTTGTTCTAGGCAGCCCATGTCTCCTGCCATCTCAAGACATCTCCCTACAAAGCAGCAGGCCACTTCCTCCAGGCAGGAGTTCAAAGCCTTTGCCCACTTCCCTGTCCTGGGAGATAAAAGGCTGCCTGACCACAGAGATTAGTTACTGCTGTCACATAAAATAACAGTGGATGAAGAAGCAGGGTTTAATTGGCTCTTTATCAAGGGTTTTGGCCCCTGATAGGAGCACCACATGAGACAAGCAAAACTTCAGATAACACCCAATTTAAGTCAGCAGCCTATGGGGGCTGTAGCAAAGGGTGTGCACAGAGCCCCAACTCCTCCTCAGGTTTCTGAGACACCCACCAGAGCATTTGCTCTTTCCAGGCTCTTTTACTTCCCATTCTGTTTGGGGCCCTTAATTCAACTGGTTCTTGGTGCCACTGACTCTCCAACTTACTTATGGTCAGGTAGCCTTATTGTAGTGTAAGATCTCTGCCCACATGGTTCCTAGAGGTATACTCTGCACAGTTGAGCCAGAGCATACCAGGAGAGGGGACAGAAACAGCACATGGCCTGTTGTGTGGCCCATGAAAAATGGAAGTATGGTCATCAAGACAGCCTGATGAGATGGGACCCGTGCTGAGGACAGCTGGTATCTTAATGTCAGAGAAGTCCAATTCGCAAGAGAGACAGTGATGTTAAACTGACTCATACTAGAATTGGAGAAAACCATGTTATACCCAAAATGAATCAGGGTATGTGGAAATAAAGTCTAGACGTAAATAATCATGTGTTGTCTGGGTATGCATGTGTCTGAGTATGTACGTAAATGAGTTCCCCATTTCTGGCCTGGGAGGGGCAAGAAGTGAAATGCCATGTGCAGCAAGCCACATCCAGTACTCACATTGTATTTTCTGAGAGCCTTCTCTACTAGGAGCGTACTGGGCTGGGCTTGGTGGCACATGCCTTTAATCCAAGCTCTCGTGAGGCAGAGGCAGGTGGATCTCTGAGTTCCAGGACAGCCTGGTCTACAGAGTGAGTTCCAGGACAGCCAGGGCTACACAGAGAAACCCTGTCTCAAAAACAAAACAAACAAACAAATAAATAAAATAAAGAAGAGGAGGAGGAGGAGACTCCAGCTGAACACAGAAAGTTTGAGATGAGCCAGAATATCTCACTTCAAAGCGTCAGGAAGCAAAGAACAGCAGCCCTGTGAAAAGGGGTGTGGTGCCACTCTAGACCTCCACTGCCAAATTGAGTTCCATTTATCAAAGTGGGTCATAATAGTCCTGCAACTATTACCCGAGCAATAAATTTCAGAGGAAAGAAGATATTTGCATAGTCCTAGAGAACCTCCCACAAAATGCTTATAAATTCAACAAAATGCCACCTTCATCCAGAGGATCCATGACCGTGACCAATAGGATGCATGCCAGCAACAGGGAGTGGGAGATGTACATCTGTGCTGCTATAGAGACCTGACCTGAGGCCAGCCTCTAGGAAATAACATATCCAAATGGAGAGGTGTCTTGCCCAGACACACTGAAGCCTTCAAGGGTGCAAAGGACAACTATAGGCCCTGCTAGGTTTCCAGAAGGGTCTTTACCAGGAACACAGGGAGGGACATTCTAGATTCTAAGCTCATGTCCAGACCTAGAGATAAATGGGAAGTAAGGCCCTGAGCAACCTCTGGAATAGTCAGAGGGAATAGTTCCACTCTGTCTAGGCTTCCTAGCAAAGTACAGTTTTTAAAACACATTATTTTTTAAAACCTTACAGAGCTGAGGGTTAGGCCCTAGATTCCATCTTCAGTACTAAAAAAATCTTACAGATAAATGTTTACATAGAAAAATACATACTTTACTTCTACTTCTGGTAATGTTATAGAAAGTAATAGTAGATTTCTGTTCTAATGACTAGATAAAGCCTCTTAAATAATAGACTTAGATGAACTAAGCCATAGCAAGTCATGGACCTCCACAGAAGGGAAGGGTCTCTAGAGTTAGGGAAAGAGAACTTTTGGTGCACATGGTAGGGTACTCTACTTTTGAAAACAAAAGGTAGAACCCAGTGATGAATGTAAAATCAGGTCCAAGCAATAGTTAAAGGGCCAAGGCCAACAAGTTCCTTCATGGTAACTGACATCAGCATGCATTCAAGAACCTTGGAGAAGCCACAGCGTGTACTCAGAGACTCATTTTGATCACACTGTGGTCAGACCCTCTAGCCAATGTCAAGATGTTAATACGATAGTATAGAAAGATCAGGGGCACATTTATGCTGATAAATTCATCAACTTACAAAATAAATAATTTTAAAACTGCAATTTACCAAAGTTGACATTGATAGGACAGATAAATTTGACAGTCCTGGATCTATTAAGACCTTGATTTGTTATCAACTTTTCCACAAGAAAATCCAGAGCTAGATGGTATTAATGATGAATTCTGCCAAGTTGGTGAAGATATAATAGCAGCACTTAATAAATATTCCAAACTGTCTGGGAAAGAGATATTTCCAGCATGATTTGTGAGACAGCTGTACTCTGATATCAAGAATTGGCAAAAACTTTATGAAAAAGTTCAGATCAACATCCATCATGAAATAGGCACAAAACATTGGCCAGAAAAGTACCTGTAAACACAACTCAATCATTTTTTAAAGCAAGGTAGAGGTTATCAATGAATTCAAGATTACTTTGCCATTTTACAATCAAATCAATGTATTTCACTGTATTAAAATGGGAAAATGTGTAATCTTAATGGAGAAGAAAGAACACTTGATGAAATTCAAAATTTATATAAAATGAGGGTTGGTAAGATGGCTCAGCAGGTAAAAGTGCTAACCAAACACCTGATAACTTGAGTTTGCTCCTGGGAACCCAGAGTAGAAGGAGAGAACCAATGCTTCAAAGTTGTCCTCTAACCTTCACACAAACACACATGCTGCACACATGCACACACATGCACACAAACATAATTAAAAAATTGTACAAGACAAAAGTCTCTCAGCAACAAAAGACATCAGTGTAAGACATCCAGCTGACATTGCACTGTACACAATTCAGTGTTTCACCTGCAATGGGAACATAGCAAGGGATCCACCTGAGTCATTTTACTTGACTTGTGGATGGTCCTAGTGCAATAAAGAAAGGAATAAAGAACAAATGTTAGGAAAAAGTGAAACATTGCTATTTACTAGTATCATTATTTATATGACTAATTTCCAAAGTTCTTCAAAACAAGTGCTTGAACTGATGTGGATTTAGCAGCATCTTAGAACATACATGAGTTATTATTTATACACTAGCAACAAATTTCAAATTGTTCAGTCTACAATAGCATCACAACTATAAGATACTTTGATCTAATTTAACAAAAGATATTTTATATACCTGATTAGTTGAACAAACATCTTTCAGGAATTGGAACTTTCACTAGTATTAATTAAGATGTCATTTCTACCCAGATTTGTCTCTAGGTTCAGAATTATTCTAAAAGTATACCATGAGGTCTGAAATTGGTCCAAGTTGGGCTGGATCCAAGAAAGGTAGAATTGGAGCAGGAATCAGAGGGACCTTGATTTAAACAACAACAATAACAAATCAGTCCTTTGATCTCAATAAGTGACAGTAGTGAGCAACCATTCTACCTCCTAGGTGGCTCAGATAGGAACCCCACCAGCTGTTGTCATAGCCTTGGTGAAAGGAACAGGCAGCACAGAGAGACTATATGGACAGGCCAGAGCCACACAGCCCAGTAGAGGTGAGTCTGTGGTCTCACTGATAATTTTTACTCTTATCTATACATTTGAGTATCATCCATAGCTTCATAGTTTTTTCCTGTCACCATTTTGTTTGTTGAAGGGCTTAAGCAAACTTAAGGTTCTTTATGAATTCTGAGTTGAGAAAAACTTCCTGATCCCAACCTGTGCCCTACCCTAAAGCACAGCTTCTTATAAGTGGATCATAATTTCACAGAAGACAGAAAACTGAATATTCGGGCTGCAAACAAAACTGGCAACAGTAGAAGGTTGTGAAGACACAATACTTAAAACCTGACTCAAAATTAAAAATATCCTGTATATGGTGTGTTTGCCGGTGCTGACCTGTGTTGTATTGCACAACCTCACTGCAGCCTTGATTCTGAAAAAAATGTGTGTTTTTCACTGTGCATGCCATCATACCACATAACACCAAGTGATGCTGCCTGTTAATACCTTAACTCAGATTCAAGATTATTGTATTTATGAATTACTAAGTTTTTGCCATGTATATAGAGATTTCTGTTCTTCAAGAACCAATTGTTTAATTATGGAAAACACTTTTAGTGTTTTGACTGGGCCTGCCTACATCAATTAGCAATTAAGAAAATACCTCACAAATGTGCCTGCAGGCCAATATGATGGAGGCAATTCCTTAATTGAGGTTCCCTCTTCACAGGTGTGTCTAGTTTGTGCAGGGTGACAAAACTAACTGTGACAAAGACATTACTTTATGGCCTGCACTGTCAAGTATTTAGCAAGATTTAATTCTTTATTTAAAAATAAAAAGCACATCTCATCAGTATATGACCCTTTTGTTTTTAACAAGTGTTTAACTATATGTATATGTATACCAAAGAATTGTTTTAAAATAAAATATTTTGTTTTATCATCATAAAATGTTCAATCTACACACACACACACACAGAGAGAGAGAGAGAGAGAGAGAGAGAGAGAGAGAGAGAGAGAGAGAGAGAGAGAGAGAGAGAGAGAGATCTTATATATTTCTTACACAGGTTTGTGTAAAATTTTTTTGTGTGAAAAGAGTCACAAGTTTAAAAAGTTTAAGAAGCCCTGCCCTTGGGGTGGGGAAATAGCTCAATGGGTAAATCACTTCTTGTGTAAATATGAGGACCTGAGTTTGGGTCCCAGCATCTGTTTAAAGGCTGAATACAGTAGTGCATAGCTGTAATCCCATGCTGGAGGGGTGGAAGTAGAGAGAGATGGATCCCAGGGCCTTGCTGGCTAGCTTGTCTAGCCAAAACAGGCAACTTATGGGTCAATGGGAGACTTCAAAGAATGGAGAGTAACAAGGGAAAATTGCATCAATTTCTGGCCTCCTCATATGTACACTCAGGCACTTGTATCCGCATGCACATTTTTTTTTTAATTAAAAAGGAAGCTCTGTCCTGAAGAACTGGGGCCCTGAAGGTGTCTTGAAACAGTTTGAGGTGGCGAGTCAGGTGGTGCTGATTAGTGGGCCAGGTCATGTTTGGCTCCTTGCCAGGTATGGTCTAGGTGTTCCATCAGCCTTTTTCTAACCAGTCGGCCGGACTTGTCCTCTCCCAGTTTCCTGGGAGCTAGGACCAGCCCATCTTCCAGAAGCAATACCCTAAGTCTGTGATGTGGACATCGGATGCTGCGTCCCATCCTGGTCCTAGGACCTCTGCCTTCCCATCACTGAGACTACATTAAACTCATTTTCTAGCAGGCAGTCTACCTAGGACCAGAGTTCTCTCACTCAGCAAGGGCCCAGCATGCATAATTATTTAGTTCCCTCAGGCCTAAGAAGGTAAGCACAGCCAATTCTCAACAATGGCATATCCATCCAGTTGTTGCTTTATAGCCTGAATGTCTGAAAAACTCAAAGAGTGTTGTGGAGTAATCTTTTGTACACTGTAAAGATGTGTCACTCAGATTGGTTTAATAAAAAGCAGAATGGCCAATGACTAGGCAGGATGTTGAGGGCAGAGAAGATGCTAGGAAGAAGATGGGAGGAGACACTGGGGATGAAGAGCAAGCAAAATGGGCTTTACAAAGTAAAGATAACTGAGCCATTGACTCACCAATCTAGTATCCATTGTGCTCCTGTTTGTACATCTGTGGGAAGCTCTGGTGGTCTGGACCTTCAAATCTTGGCTGTGAACAACAGGATCATCTGCCCTGAGCTGACTCACACACGTGAGGAGATGGGTGGGCAGGCCACAGGATGCGAGGAGGGCCAGCACATGTGTTCCTTTGCTTTTGAAGTTGCAAATGGAGTTACACTGGAGGACAGACATCACCATCTTCCACTGGGAGCATAGCAAGCTGCTGGGAGCAAGGGTGACACAGGAAGTGGAAGATAAGGGAGGTGGCGTGCAGCATCCCTGTGACCTTTGGAGGGAAGAGTGGGGATCACTGCAGGGGGTGTAGCTGGCTTCCCTCGTGCCGTTCCACATCGATCTAGACATATTGTACTCTGCCACTGGCTGAAGTTCTAAAAGAAAATAAATAATTAATAAATAAAACTTCTAAAAAGGAGGGTGTGATCACCCTTTTGTTCCTTCTTTGTGCATCAATAAGGCTGATCGGCCACATAACACATGACAGGTACAGTTCACACCTTGGTGAGATGGTAAAGAAACTAGCAGAGTGAAATGTTCCTGGGGAAGTGATGACATGTGAAGAAGGTCTGTATGCTGAACTGTGATGGTGTGTTGAGTGATACAAGGAGCCAGCACGACTCTCAAGAAATGTTAATGAATTACTGAGGTGCAAAATGCCATGTCTCTCCCTTGCCACAAATCTTCTCACCACAAATACAGATGAAGCAAATATGGCAAGGATGGCAGTGGTTGAAGGAAAGGTGGTGTCTGTACATGGTTTCCATGTCTTGGTGCTGCTTGGGGTGTTAATTTGTCATTAACTCACAATTCTGACATCCCAGATACATATTGTGCACGATATGAAAAGACATGTATAGCTAGAGTTTTCCAGTCCTGCCTGGCCCATGGTCAGAACAAATCTCTCTCACCTGCCAGTCCCACAGCCACTCAGACCCAACCGACTAAACACACAGAGCCTTATATTGCTTATAAACTGTATGGCCGTGGCAGGCTTCTTGCTATCTAATTCTTCTATCTTAAATTAACACATGTCTTTTAGTCTATAAGTTGCCACACAGCTCGTGGTCTTCTGGTACCTTACATCTTGCTTGTCATGGCAGCGGCTGGCAGTGTCTCTCTACCTCAGCCTTCCACTTCCCAGAATTCTCTTCTCTCCTTGTCCTGCCTATACTTCCTGCCTGGCTAATGGCCAATCAGCATTTTATTTATACAGAGTGATATCCACAGCAGACATGGATAGAAGGTCACCCTAAGGAAGAGCCACAACAACACTGACTTCTGTCCTGTTCTAAGGAAAGTGTGTCAGAAGTGACATTTCATTCTAAATAATACATCAATCTAATAATGGCAATGTAAAAATTTTCCATTTTCCCAATGTATGGAGTGAAAAGACCCCAGAGAACAGGAGAGACAGTGCTGGCCTCCCCTCTCCTCTTTTTCTTCAATATAAAATGGCACAGAATATAAATTACCATTTCAAAGGGGAAGAAAGGGAGCATAGTGAGGAAATATTGGACCAAAGCAAAACTGAAAACCAGCAAAGCAAACTCCAAAGTCTACACTTCCATGTCTGATGTCAAAGTGTTCTTCAGATCTTCAGCTCCTTTCAGCTTTGTTGTGTGACATGGCAAAGATTCCTACATCTTGTCTCAGTTAAAGTCATCTTTGGTTTAACCTGAAACAGGCCCCCTCTTTTCCTACCCCCACTGTGAGAAGTCCCATGGGAAAGTACCCAACCCTGTTCTAGAAAACCCAGGGTTGAAAGGCCCCAGCTAACTGCATGTTTTTGGCTTCTGTTACACTGCTTGCTTGCTTTACTTCTCCCTGAAACTGCCAACCAGGGTGTAGTTTTCTGTGTTCTTTGCCTTTAAAAGCTCCCTGTAAAATACATTCAAGGATGCTCTCTGAGAACTGTTTCTCTCTGGCTTAGTTTAGACTCAATTCAGACTTTATCATGCTGAGTGGTCTTTGGGTCTCTACCCCACAGAAGTTGACTGCAACATACTTCTCTTCCTTGGGTTGGTTCCACAACCAGACTTCAGCTTTCCTTGGCAGGTATTCCATGACTCTGGCATTTCCAACATCTTGGGGTCTCCAACACAATCTAGGCTTCACCTTCACAGCTTCAGGCAATGGCCTCTCTGGGCCTCCATGCAGGGACACACCTAGCCTCAGTGGTTTTCCTTAGCTATGGTGAGAGATTCCACACCCTTTTCTTGTATTTTTGACTCTAAAGTCAGAACCACATGGCTGAAACTGCCAAGTTCTGCTGCTTGATGGGGCTGGAACTTGACTTCTTGTTCAACTGTATTTTCACCAGCTTTTTGTTGTTAATGATTTCCTTGCTAATAAAGTTTTCCTTTAATTCTTTTTTGACAAGTTGGAAGTCCAGCTAGGTGGAGTCTTGCCTTGAAGTCACCACTTGGTTTATTCCATTTAGTTGAGGTGCTTTGATCGATACTCTTTTTTATATTTAAATCTGTTCTGAGATGAAGAAACCCAATCTTTAAGCCAGTTATCTCTGGACTCAACAAATTCCAACAAAGTATTAACGAATAAGGACTACAGAAAGACCCTCCCAAGGAAACACCCCCCACTGACTATGGAAAAGTCAGCACATAAGTCTACTAAATAAGCAGATAAGTAAAGTTTTACTGTTTTCTCCTCCCTCATTAAAAAGACATACCTCATTGTCTGTCTTCAGTTCTATTCAACCTTTGCCTCTACCTTCCTATACACTCACAATGAAAAGTCTAGATCATGTGCTAAGTCACTTATGTTATAAAAATCATTGTTTTCCATAGCAGCGCTAGGATGACCATTTAGCTTCCACTTTTATTCCGTCTACAGCACTAGAGGACATCGTTTGGCATATTCAAACTATTACTAAATGTACTCAGAAGACTTTAGATGACATCATCTAGGAAACTCCTCTTCTTTTAAAATTTTTTATAATGTATACGTGTGTGTGTGTGTGTGTGTGTGTGTGTGTGTGTGTGTGTGTGTGTGTGTGTGTGTGTGTGATGTACATGTGTGAGTACAGGCACATGTGTCCCAACAGAGGTGTGGAGATCAGAGGAAAACTTTCAGAAGTCAGTTTTCTCCTACTGTGGGTTCTGAAATCTAACTCAGGTCATCAGGGTTGTAGAGCAACCACTTCCACCACTGAGCCATCTCCCCAGCCCTTGTTTCCCTCTTTAATTCTGAAGTCCAAATGATGAAAATAGCAATTATAAAAAACCGTAGAGCATCGGGGCTGGGGAGACGGCTCAACTGGAAAGTGTTTGCCACTTTACCAACTGAGGCCCTGAATTCCACCTGCATTCCCAGCACCCACTTTTGGTTGTTTTTTGTTTGTTTTTGTTTTGTTTCGTTTTTAGGTTTGGCCTGTAATCCCAGTGCTAACAGTGCTAGGACTCAGCAATAGGAGGGTTCCTAAGGTTTGATGCTTTTGGTTGAATTGCAGAGCTCCTGGTTCATTGAGAGACCAGAGACTCTGTCTCAAATAAACAAACAAACAAGTAAAGTGGAGCCAGGTGTGATGGTGCACACCTTTAGCCCCAGCACTGTGACTTCACGGCCAGCCCTGTCTGTATAGTGAATTTCAGAACACCCAGGGCTACATACAAAGACCTGTCAGGTCCAAAGGGAACCCCAATTCCCCAAAGTGACAGTCTTTGCTTGGCTCAAACTGGACTATAGCAGGATCAGTGTTCCTCAGGAACCTGTGAAATGGGTTTCTGCCTGCCAGAAAGGGTTACTTCCCTATGATTACATATCAAAGCCTATTCACATGTACCTCTTATGCATTTCCTGGCCCTTCTCACCTCCTCCTCTACCCTAAACTCTGAAGCTGTTCTAGTTCATGGGCTTTCCTCCCCTCAACTACTAATAACCTACATGATTTTTCCACTCCCTGCTTCTCTAGTCCTGGCCATGATCAGTCTGCTTCTTTTTCTCTCTGCTCTGGACTCTTCCAGATGCCTCTGGCTATTCTCTCTCTCTTCCCTACAATAAAATCCTCCTCTTCCCTACAATAAAATCCTCCTC
>CABHPR010141420.1:6550-23769 GCA_902168415.1 Peromyscus melanophrys
AATAAATAAATAAATAAATAAATAAATAAATAAATAAATAAATAAATGCATAGATTGTGGAAAATAGAAGTGGATGCCAGAGAAAAAACTAACTTCTGTGAACTAGCATAAACAGTGACAAGCAGGTTAGACTGCAGGTGTAAATGGGGCTTGTAGATGAGTGGGACGTTGACCAGAGACTTGAAAACAAACAACAGGAATTTGAATAGATTTATGTGTAAGTATCTGTAGGCGGCAGGTCATTGAGAAGAAGAGGAGAATGGAGAGAAGAACCACAGCCATGTCTCTGAGGCTGTAGCGATCTCAGTGGATCAACTAAGAGTCAGTAGCAGTCTCTTGTGCCAAGAAGAAAGCCTTTGCATTGGAAACTCACGGGTCATTTGCACAGGCATTGACTGGGCATGTGTATAGACTCTGAATCCAGGCAGGACCTATGTGCCTGCTTCTGACCACCCCCTCTTTAGTCCTCCACTGCACTGCCTGACCCAGAGAAGTATTTGTTAAGCAAATAAAGTAATGGAAGAGAAACTTGTATAGAGAGTGCAGGGTCTTGATGAAGGATCTTTAGCAACGGGATGTTATTTAATGATCTTGGACCCAGTCTCATTAGCAACAAAAAGTCAGTGTGTGACCCATGTCATCTGGCATGTGCTTTACTTTTCGAAGGAGAGAAGGAATGCGGGCAATGGTTGGCTAGGGAGACAGGACTTTTGAAAAGCTCTGGTTTGGGCAACTTGAATGTATTTGGGGGAAAATCCCTGGATCTGCAGAGCTCTGTTTGGATAACCAGAGAATGCTACAAAGTGCACTTCATCTACCGTTTGCTGGTTTCTTGTCTTTCCTAATCTGGGAGTGATGGTGGATCCTCCTTTAGGGTACAGATAGCCATCCCATCCCACACTGGGAAGGCCCCCAGGGGACCCAAGCTTGCCCTTCCACTCTTGCACACTCCTCTTACTCACCGTGCCCTCCCATGCCGCCACCCTTTCTCACCTTCTGCCAGCAAAGCCAGAAAAAACCCAGTGTTCTGACTCTCTCAAGGAAGGAACCACTGTCTACACTCAAGCATACAGTGAGAAACATGCAGTTTCCAGTTATAGTTAAACAGAAAAAGGAATAGGAGAGATCCTTCCAGAAAGGCCCTCCAGTCACATCTGCTGGCCCTGCTTATAAGCTTGGCACTGTCATGGGACGCAGGTTGGAGGAGATGCAGCAGGCAAAGGCCCAGCTTGTCCTCACTAGTTTCCCAGGCTTAACCATGTTCACTATCACCACAGACCACTGTAAGATGCTAATAAAAACTGAAGTCTCTTCCCAGGAAAAATGTGAATTGTATATACAAGGACTTGAACTGTGGTTCACAGGGAATCTGTCCATGGGTCTTGAGTTGTGAGCCTAGGGTTCCAATATGGGTTAACCCAGGCAGCATTCCTAGTGATTCCTGGCCACCACTCCATGTGGATACTCTAAAGATTTCTGGTAACTGAGAACTATCCAACTGTGACCTGGATGAACCCCAGGAGATGATCAGTCAGGTCATGATGACACAGTCAGAAGAGGAGCCCAAAACGGGTCATCTGGTAGACCCCAGGAGACTAAGAAATTTGAGTCTCTTCTTACACTGTCATACCTACAGCATTTCTCTGGGGTTTGATTGGATGAGGCAATTTTCTCCCTGGTATTAAGGTGCCAACTTGTTTGGCCTGAATGTTACTTGGCACTGGAGCTCCTTGGCATGGCAAATGGGCCAACTGTTTCTCTTCTCTATTCATTGGCTATGTACCAGGCCTACTACTGAGACCACTGGTTAGCTAATAATCAACAATTAAGGGTAATTTTCTCCCATGGTCACATAACACCAGATTCTCCTTTAGAGTCAGCTTTTTATTAAATCTAGAGTCATTTAAACTCTAATTTTCAAAATATGATAATAAGAATGTTCTGAAAACTTTCTGAACAGTACATTCTAACTTTTTAAACAATGTAGGTATCAATTATACCAGAAATATACACTTCCTTATTATATGTGCCATACAATGGAAGCTGCCTGCATTGCTACTAACAGTGCCCATGCCATCTTTGGATTGCTAAAAAGACATGTGAAGATTGGCGAAAGTGAAATGGGATCTGTGTCTAGTCTTGACTCAATCACAGAAGAATCATGCATTTTGGAGAAATCACTGGCCTATTCAGCTTAACTGTCTTGATCTCTACAGGGTAGAGGGAGGCTGCTGTCTCTAGAGTCTTGGTAATCCTTGAAGCCTAGAAATTCTATGACTTCAGTTACCTGGGACTCATCACAACTTAGAGTCTCTTAAAGTTGTCACCGGGATCTCAAGCTTTCGGATAGGTAACGTGAAGCACGCATGCTGGGAGGCTAACAGCTTTCTCCTTCCGTACTCAGTCCTCCTGATTCAGGAAGAAGCAGCTGAGCCAGAAAAGCGAGCTCTCTGAGTACCTCTGTTGGGTTAGAACTGAGGCACTCCATTTCTGCTCTCACTGAGTTTGGGGGTAAACAGAAGTGCTGTGGGAGCCAATGTGGGTAAGGGAATCAACACTGGTTGATCTTCTCCTGAGAGCACTGAGGGAAAATGGTTCTGTCGCCTGCTAGCTGAAACATATCTGTAATAGCCCAGCCTTTCAAGTGTCTCCTTACCAATGCACCAATGGAGCCCTAGATCAAAAATGAAAAGTCAGATGTTCCTGATGGTTAGGACTTCAGGGGAAAAGCTGGGAGGCTTCAATTTATTTCACTAGTGTTGGTTTCTCCTTGGAATCTAGAAGCTTCTGCAATGGAAGTGAGGACTCGGACTCTGTAAAGGTGAGAAGATTGTTGACGTTGGCATTCGGCCGTGAGCACCTGCTCTCCGTGTCTCTAGCCAGCTGGTTTTTAAGGTGGTCACAGTGTTTGGGTTGGAAAAGAGTCCAAAAACCAGCAGCAACCAATAGTGGATGGAAACTCAATGGTCCCAAGCCAAAGAGGCAGCTCAGCAGGCAAAAGCACCCACTATAAAACCCCGACAAACAAGTTCAGTCCCCGGATCCCACCTTTCGCCAGAGGCAGCAGTACACATCATAATCCTGGCACTCCTACAGGGAGATGCGAGGCAGAGACAAACTAGCCAAAATCCAAAATCCACAGGCTAGCTGGCTTGGAATACACAGAACAGGGGCAAAATTAATAATGATAATAATAATAATAATAATAATAATAATAATAATAATAATAATAATAAATCCTGCCTCAATGAAGCAGAAAGAAAGAATCTTCCATATAAAGTTCTTCCTCTGACTTTCACAAGCATGTTGTGGCATGGTCTCACACACACACACACACACACACACACACACACACACTGAATAAATGAATAAATAAATAAATAAATAAATAAATAAATAAATAAATAAATAAATAAATAAATAAAGCAATAATTTTTAAAGAGGAAGCTCCAAAGAATTGAAAATTTTCTAAAGCCCAAGAATTAAATTAGGGAGCTGGAGAGATGGCTTGGCATTTTAAGAGTACTGGCTGCTCTTCCAGAGGTCCTGAGTTCAATTCCCAGCACCCACATGGTGGCTCACAACCATCTCTAGTGGGATTTGATGCCCTCTTCTGGTATAAAGGTGTACATGCAGATAGAGTATTTGTATACATAAAGTAAATAAATAAATCTTTTTTTAAAAAAAAAGAATTAAATTAGACGAATTCACGTGTAAAAGGTGACCTGACCTACAGGGCAACATGTTTCAGCAGCTAAGCTGATTGCTGTTGGATTCCTGGAGGCCAGGTTTGGACAGAGGTCACTGGGGCATGAAACACAGCAATGCTGGCCAAAGGAACAGGACTTTCTCATAGGAGGGTTTCAGAAGACTTACTCTTCCTACGAAGCATGACAAGAAACACTGGGGGATTTGACAACAAATGATACAGAAAGGGAGAGAAACTGGAGAGAAATGCCAACACAGAAAACAACAGAGGCCTAGAAAGTGCACAAAAAGTAAAGACAATGGGGAGAAAGGCAGGCTCGAGGAGAGAAGTAAGGCGCTATGGTGATTAGGACAAAGCTCCATGCCACAGGGTAGCCACCACAGCACAGAGAGAACAAGGACACTCCGCCGTCCAGTCAGCGACAGCCATCGTCAACCAGGTCAACCACTTCATAGGAATGGCAGTTGGCCTCCCAGGTCATTGCACTGGATTCTAGAGCTGTGTGCGGGAGCAAAAACAAGGTCCTGTTGGAGTGGAGTCCATACCCTACTGTCTGGGTCAGAGAAACCATCTTGTATTAGTTACTTGTCTGCTGCTATGACAAAACCCCCAACAAAGAGCAATTTAAAGAAGAAGGGCTTATTACAGCCCATGGCTGACAGGGGTACGGTCTATCGCGGTGGGTAAGTCGTGGTGGTAGAATGTGAGGCAGCTAGCTACATTCCATCCCCAGCCAGGAAGCAGAGAAGGATGAACATCGGTGCTCAGCTCCCTTTGCATCCAGCCCAAGACCCCAACCCACGGAATGGTGCCACCCACATTCAAAGTGGGTCTTCCCAGCTCAATTAACTTAATTTAGAAAATCTGTCACAGACATGACCAGCGATTTGCCTCCAGGGTGATTCTAGACCCTGTTAAGGTGACAATCAATATGAATCGTCAGGCACACAACCTTAGCATGACTGGTTCCACCCTGGTGCTCCTGATTAATGGAGGGCCAGGGACAGCGTTCTCCAACTGTGCTCACACTCTCAAAAGCATCACCAGGAACCTGGGAGAAAAGCATCCGAGAAGAAACTGAGTTTGGGGAGAGAAGTTTGGGGAGTTCAAAGAAGACTGGGTCTGTGTGGTAAGGTCTAGGCAAAGAAGGAGACGGTGGGATGAGGGACGTTGTTGAGAACTGGGTGGTAGTAACTTTTCCAAGCCCACTCCAGGCACTCTTCCTAAGACAGGAAACTGAAGTGAGGAAAGAGAGCTGAGGAGTGGCTAATAGTCAAAGGAGAACTCATCCTCTTGCCATGCTTTCTTACCCACTGGGAAGTTGCTAGTAGAAGTACTATTCTGTATCCCTCCCCTGAGCACAGCCCATCAGCATCTACTCAGAGAGAGTCACATGCATCCCCTCTAAAGCAAGAACAATGCTCTATGTAAGAAAGGAGATCCAGCCACCAGCCTCTAGGGAAATCAGCATATTGAGAGTGGGCAAGTAAGTACTAGACTTAGACACATCCCAGTACAGTCCCACACTTGATGGAATAAACCAAATGGTGCTGTTTGTGGAAAGGTCTTTGGTCTGGAAGTATCTCCCATTTACCGTTTGAACAGCCAATATCCAGAGATATTCTTGGATTAAAAAGAAAATGTTTGTAAAGAACTGAGGCTGGAGATTGTCTTATGTCCAAATCTTAATATGTTGATTTTTTTTAACTAAATCCTTTTCTTGCCTTATATCTCAGCTGCAGGAAAAACCAATGGGATGTTTTGAGTGGTGGGTGTAGACACAAGAACTGCACCTCCTGCTGACAGTGTGGACACAGCATGGAGACCCCAGGAAGGGAGCATAGGAACTTAGCCATGGGTCATCTGGACCCAAGGTTAGGGAAGCAGGGTCGGAGAGAATACAGAGGCTCAGAAACTGAGGAGTGAAAGAGAAGAGTGAGAATTAGGAATGCAAACCTGGACTCTAAGCAGAAATAGCATCCTGGAGGGAACCAGGGCTCTCAAATCACTTTAATAGCTTCATGTTCAGAGGGCATATGGGCTACGCTGTTGCTGCTGTTAGCTAAAAATTCTTCAAATAAGGAAAATTCTTCCCCATGTCTAGCTGATTTGTTTGTAGCGAAGTCTCCAGATAAGGTGGGTTTTGCTATGCCCAGCTCATCTCTGCTTGCCATCAGTCATTAAGCCCAGGAAAAGGCAGAGGTTTGTAAAATGGGTTGCCTTAATCACATTGCTATCACCATGAGAGAGAAATATTGAACAATAGATACACATTGGAATGCAAAATTATTTTTTCCCTAGAATTGACTGTATTTGCACAAAGCTAGTCATCTTGTTAACATAGACCACTTTCTTTGCTTCCAGACAAAGTTTGAAAAGTTTGATTCTAATACAGCCTTCCCTGACTACTTATCTCACTGTTCATGTATACTGTTCTCTTTCCAAGAAACATGTTAGTCTAGGAGATTTGGAGAGTCCACGAAATCAAACTTCCTAATGTCAAGTCTTAGCCCTGCCAGAGACTACCTGAATGTCAATGGCTGAGTTACTCAACCTCATTAAATGGCAGTTTCTTTCTTGGCAAAATAGAAATATTGATATTATGTATGTATGTGGGCACGTGTTTATATGCATGTACCTTTTTTTTCTAGATGCATATACATGTGCATATGCTTGCATGTGTATGTGCATGAGTGTAAAGGTCAGAAGGGAACTTTGGGTCTTGTTTCTAAGGCACTATCCACTTTGTGTGTGGAGGAGGGGGAAACAAGTTCTCTCACTGGCCTAGAACTCACTAAGTAGGCTAGGCTGGTTGACCAGAAAGCCTCAAGGATTCACCTGTCTCCATCTCCTCAGTGCTGGGATGAGCATGTGCCACCACAGCTGTATTTTTTAATGCAAGTTCTAGGCACCAAAGTCAGGTCCTCATGCTTGCAAGGCAAATATTTTACCAACTGAGCCATCTCCTCAGCCCAGAAGTCATGTAATTCACAATATTACTAATAATAGTTAAATTCTATGCAAAAAGTTAAGTACACTGCCTGACTCAAGACAGATAATTGGTGACTCTAAATTTCTTTTTAACAATTAGACAGACTGAAAACTTGGAACCTGAAGAATAAAACTTCCTCAGCTGTATGGTTTTCAAAGTAAACACCTGTCACCCCGTGTGTGTCTGTGATTTATTTGAGACATGTTGAACTTGACAAAATTTGTGCTTTGGTGATAAATGTTCCCATCATCTGCTGTACCATTCTGTCTGTTTTGACTTCTATGGAATGTGAGTTTTGTCTCTGACTGAGCTCAGGATACTGCTGGCTGGAGCAATCTGTAAGAGCATCCAGCATGCGGGCCATGTGTTCTGACTCTGATGGGTCTGCAGCTCAGAGAGAAAGAGAAACAAAGAAAGTCAAGACCATAGTCTTCCCAGCATGGATAGAGAAGGTGGCTCATGAAATCCCTCTCTCAGCTGAGGGTCCCTCACCACCTGATGGCTGCTAGAGGAGGCAGAGGATGGGTTTTCTTCAGGAATGCATCCCCAGATGGGCTGCCCCTGCTCCAAAGCACATTCAGAACTGAGTGGGCTCAGTGAGGTAGAGGAAGAGTACATGAAGTTGAGAGGGGAAAGAGGTGAGGATAAGGGAGAAATCAGAGGGGAGGATGTCTGGGTGGATCTGATCCAAACACGTTATATGCATGTGTGAATTTCTCAAACAATAAATTAAAATAATAATACTAAAGACCATAAGCTGAAAGAAAGGAAAAAGGTTGTGTGGGACCATGAGGGAAACTTTCACTCACCCTCCCACTTTGTTCAAAAACGAAAGCCCACAGGTGCCATAAGATTTCCCAAAGCCACTCGCCTGAGTGAACATGAAACTATTACAGGTAGCGAGGAAAGAAAGGAAAGCAGCCCAAGAGTGAGAAGGGGGAAGGGGAAGACCATGAAGCTCTTCTTACAAACCCCTCTGAAAGGAGTAAGAGGGACCTTTGTGGGTACATAAAATCATATGATGCCTTTTCAAGGAGCTAGTAAATGTCTAGGGAGGAAAAATAAGGAGTGCTGGGCTGGGCAGTCTAGAACCTTCTGCTCACAGAGGATATGGTTGGGTAATCACATTTTTCTTCTCTCTATGTAATAGCTCTGACTGTCCTGGAACTCACTCTGTAGACCACGCTGGCCTCGAACTCACAGAGATCCGCCTGCCTCTGCCTCCTGAGTGCTGGGATTAAAGGCATGTGCCACCACTGCCCGGCTGGGGTAATCAAATTTTAATGTGGATGTGGGTTTGAATGTTCCCCTGTCTTATTTTATAACTCAGACAAAACCGTGTGTCTAGACTTTACCAAAAATGGGTTGCTGCACTCTCCAAGGCTTGAGGAGACTGAAAGATGATTCTCTATTACTGAGAGAGGGAGCTGGTACAAGCCTATCTGTCTGAAATAGTCTTTGAAATCATAACAAAGAGGTTACCAGCAAATGTGAGACACTTGCATACATCTGGAAGCTTTTGAAACTCTTTACAGATATAAAAGATGCGTGTTGGTTTGTAGTTCTAGCTGATTGGCCTCTTGACTGGCCAATCATACGTGTAATCCTTTGTGTTCTCTTTCAGGCTCCTTCTTCCCGGACTTCAAGCCCTCGGAAACTGTTTTCAAAATCGTATTTTGGCTTGGGTACCTAAACAGCTGCATCAATCCCATCATATACCCATGCTCCAGTCAGGAGTTCAAGAAAGCCTTTCAGAATGTGCTGAGAATCCAGTGTCTGCGCAGAAGGCAATCCTCTAAGCATGCCCTGGGCTACACCCTGCACCCGCCCAGCCAGGCCCTGGAAGGGCAGAACAGAGACATGGTGCGTATCCCCGTGGGCTCAGGAGAGACTTTCTATAAAATCTCCAAGACAGATGGAGTCTGTGAGTGGAAGTTTTTCTCTTCCACGCCCCATGGATCGGCCAGGATTACAATGCCGAAGGACCAATCTGCCTGTACCACAGCCCGGGTGAGGAGTAAAAGCTTTTTGCAGGTCTGCTGCTGTGTGGGGTCCTCGACCCCCAGCCTTGAAGAAAATCACCAAGTTCCGACCATTAAGATCCACACCATCTCCCTCGGTGAAAATGGGGAGGAAGTCTAGAGGATGGGGAAGGTCACAGGAAAAAGGGTAATACTAGGTACTGCTGATTGCCACTTGGAAGGCCAGTGAGTTCTTGAAGAACAAGCCAGGACCATTCAAGCAGGTCCCCATCTGGGAAAGGGGAGAGGGAGGGTACCAGCTCATGGGACAAGTGGGTAGGGCACAGGGTAAGGGGCAGGGTGTCTGGTAACTAATAGGTTCTGAATGATGCAAGGGCCATTTCCCTTCAGCTCAAACCCTCAGTCATTCTCTGATCCTGCTTTCCACAACTGACCCTTTCAACAAGAAATACCATGGGAAAGAAAATTTCATACACAATCCAAAAGACTATAAATACAGGATGATGATTTCATTGTGAATATTTTGAGCACACACTCTAAGTTTGGAGCTATTTCTTGATGGAAGGGAGAGAATTTTATTTTCAGGCTGAACCTACTGGCAACTACATTTGACATTTATGGAGCAGGGACCCAGAGAGGAAGGAGTGTAAGGTAGTGGCCAACATGCTTTTAGGACGAGTTTGGAAACGCCACCAGGTTCTCAGCTTGGTGAACCTGGAGAGAGGGTTTCCCAGGGGTTGCTTTTTGATGGGTTCCTTATCCCCATTTGAAAGTGGGGTGCATTGTCCAGCCTTGGATCTAAGGAGAGGAACTAACCCGGGACAGCATGCTTTCCTCAAGAGAAGGCATGCCTGGGGCAGCAGTTGCATGACCTGGTGAAGGAAGGCTTTTTACTTTTAGCTTCTTAAAGAGCAAGAAGCTGAGATGGGATGGGTACTAACACCAGGCTATGCCCTGTTGTCATGCGGCCTCTCGGATGTGACAAACCACTTCCTTTTCCAGAACTCCATCATGGAAATCCAGGACTGGCAGAATACTGCTTCCATTACCGCCCCCTCGCTTCATTGCTATGTAGTGAATGGGGTTCAGCTGTGGCATGTAGAATGAGTTGTGGGGTCCAGGTACACCCCTCCTGAGCTTCCCAACATACTGATGTTTACCCTCAAACATTTTAATTGATTGCAAAACAACTGCCCAAATTGATTCCTAGTTTTTGCAAAACCTTGGGAAATGTGCTGTTTTTTTTTCTTTATGTATACCAAATCCTTGCATCCTTAATAATTCACGATATTATGAATGGTGACTATGGTAATCACACATAAAAATTAAAACATGCCTGCCATTCCACCTTAATAATTGTAAAATAAGGTTTAATGTTTGTGGCAGCAACCAACCCTCCTAAGAATCACAACCAACATCTTTCATAACTTCTTCCCCTAAGAGCCTCAGAGCAGGTTGATGCTACTGTGAAACCTTCACAGAGAGGCTCCTGACCCTCACATCTTTCCTTTCTTCCCTTACATCAAATTGAACTCTGCCCATAAATCTTTCTAAAGGCAAATCTTTATCCACATTGCAATGAAGAAATGTGTGCATGTGGCTGTGGGATTTGCGATTGGTTGTCTTGGGACCTGGAATCTGACCCACTTCCTCCACCTTTTTCTGAGCCCTGTCTACTTGTTGGCCAGCAAGGTAGTTACTTGGCCTTGTGTTCTGAACTTGGCTTCTGCCACTGAGACGTTAGCTGGGATTTTAGGCTCTCTTGGGCTCTCTGCATAACTCCTAACAGCTCTTCCAGATGTGGGTGTCAAAGCATCTAGGGAGAACTTCAGAATGCAAGCCTGCATCTTCTCTATATAAGCTTCATTGTTCCAATCAACTTCATTCCATATTTGAATTCTAAAACCCGTCCTTGTTCTTGTCATGCCTCCATAGAAGAAAATCCTTACAGAAAGAAGGATCATAGCTTTTCTTCAGCAGGGTACCATCCCGCATTACCGATGGTCTTTAAATCCCTTGGTGAATAAGTGCAAATGTTAAAAGTGGGAAAACATAGGCACACTATGAAGGTACCGTTGGTGCCAGTTCTAATCGGGAAGGGAAAAAAAAAACTTGAAAATCTTCACGTCCTCAGATAAAAACCGTGACATTCGTATTCATGCAGGGTTGCCCATAAACAACTGTCCGCACCCTCACTCCAAGGCCATCCCTCCCTCTAAGGAGGCAAGTATCTAATAGTTTTTTCCCATTTCCATAGCAGGGCACTGAATAGAAACACAGCTAATTTATAAGAAATTGATAATGCCACCAAAACATAGTGTCAAAAGCGGAGTCAACAACGTAAAAGTGGAATTGCTTTTTAATCACCCGCCAAAAAAAAAAAGTCTGTACCTTTAAGTGTGCCAAAAACTATCTAAAATGGTTGCAGCCAAACAAATGATTGTCATATTTATATTCATGTGTTTACTGCTTCTATTTGGAGTTTGAGGAATTTACCCAGAGTAACCCCAGTTAAAATGTCCTCTCTTGTGTGTTCTAAAAAAAAAAATTGCTTTGGGATGGTCTCTATGACATGAAATCAATGGGGCATTATGGTAGGCGACTTTGAGACTAGTGTGAGATTCAGACCCTGTGTATGAAGAGGGACCTTGGATCTCTTTACTCAAACATTTCTCCAGGGCATCAGAGATGTTGTAGCTCAGTGGGTGGAGTGCTTGCCTGACATACACGCCCCAGCAGCTCCTGAAACTGAGAGTGGTGGCTCCTGGCTGTCAACTCAGCATTCAGGAGGTGCAAACAGGAGGACCAAGAGTTCAAGGTCAACCTTGAATACTTAGTAAGTTTAAGCAAGCCTAGACTACTTGAGACTCTGTCTCAAAAAAAAAAAGAAAAGAAAAGAAAAGAAAAGAAAAGAAAAGAAAAGAAAAGAAAAAAGGAAAAGAAAAAGAAAAAAATTCCAGGCTATACCACTGCAAGAAAAGCGCTTCCCCTTGTCATAATTTCATCCAAGACTGCTTCTGCATGGCATCACTCTGCATGCGACACACTTTGCAAGACACTGAGGCTCCTGACTCTCATCACTGACTTGGATTGGTCCATTTAAGATAGACAGTGATAGAGAGCTGAGTTATAGGCACTTTCTTATGGCGCTTCTGTTAGCTCTGTTGCACGTCATGGATCAGTGGCTGTGATCCTCTAGAAACTCTCCCATTACCATTTCTAAAATGAAACCCTGATGGTTGAGAAAGGCTAAGGACTTGCCCATGGGCAAGAAGGAAATGTGGCTCAAAACTGAGTTTCCCCCTAGGTACTCATGTTTTGTGTGGTACCTCTGTTTCACACACTGGGACAAGGGAGTTTGAACTGAATATTCTCAGGAGACCATTTCACACCCAAACTTTAATGTAATTTATTCTCTTGTGGTTTTTCTACATATTAATCTTAGCAAACACACCACCAAACCTTGTGTCTACAATTCCAACTATTAGAGAGCAATCCCCTCTCCAGGACATAGTACTCCCAGATATGACTAAAGCCTTGCTTAGAGGATAGGTTGTACTAAACCAGGACAAGATGAGCATATAACAGAACATGGAAGAATTGGTCAAGAATGAAAAAGCCCAGTGATAGATGGGACACTTACTGGGTGGTGTGTGGAAGTCATGAATGGCCAATCATGGTTAACATGAACACTTAGAAGGTATGCCTCTTCAAAAATATATGTCAACAGCTAAAACACTTGTTCTTGCTCCCCTCAATTCCAACCTTTATTTTACAAGTTATCAAAAAAAGGAAGAGGCTAGAGGCATCCCACCAGGAATTGCAGAGCCCATACTGGGCACATGATTTTCCTGGATGCCACTCAGATTGCTGGTCTCTGGGTAGACAGAGACCATGGCAGTTTTGGAAGACAGGCCATTGGCAGGCAGCTGTGCATCCTAGCTTGCTTCCTTTTCTATATGAACCATCATGAAGCCCTTTCAGCCCAGTGTGTTTGGGGGTGAAAGCCTGGGAGTGAAACTATTTTAGGAACCATTTTCTTGAGCAGGTAATTATTCATGTGTTAATCACAATTCCTTAATCACCGCTAACAAACATTCCTAATTGCTTCTGGGGATATCTCTGTCCCCATCCTCTTGCCAAAATATGATGCTGCCTCTCCGATGGATGCTTGCTGACTTAATTAAGGGAAGAGATTGGCTCATCAGCAAAGGGAAAAGCCAACAGGTGGAAGGCAGGCAGATGAAAGGCTCATGAAAACCAGGGCATCGAGAGAAGGCAGAGGGAGCAGATGTACAGGCATCAGAGATGCTCACTGGTCACTCTGGTCTCTTTTTTACACTACCAGGACTTTTAACCGTGAAACCACCTGTATATGCACAGCTCCGAAAGAGCCCAGTTGGATCACTGCACCTGCCCTGGGCCTCCAAACTATGCTGAGGAGCTGGGCTGAGGCCACATCTTCCAAAAGCCATGGCAACAGTGGCCTCTGGCCCTCCACGTTCCCTGCAAGATGAATGAGTGGACATGACCGCTGTGGGGGCTGGGCCAGGAAGCGAGTTAGGATTTCAGCATGTGAAGCCGGCCCCTGGCCAAAGGTGCCATTCATTGACAGGATCTCGTTCATGTTTCCCAGACCCTATGGCTGAGAGTGAGCTGAGAAAGAGCTTTCCCTGCTCTCTGCAGGAGAATGTCATGTTTCAGACAGCCGCTGCTGAACCTACGAAGGCTGTAGGGGTGGCAGGGAGCATTGAGGGAGATGGACCATAGCCTCGGCTCACAGCGGGGAGGGTTAGTCATGCTTTGCCACAGCTGATGAGAAAGGAGCTGTCCTGAAACTGGTGGCTTGTTCAGGAAGGCAAAACAATGACCTTTTCTTCCATGTGGCTTGGGAGTTATTGCCACGCTGTCCCTATAGCACACTCGGTGCAGTCTCATTAAAAGCTAGGGTTGATGATTGTTGAGCCATGAAAAATACAGACTTAATTAGGTGGGGGAAAAAATCTTAGCACAACTTAGCACTGCACTTAGAGAAAAAAATACAGTGAACATTCTGGTCTATGAAATAGGCTGAATAAAATAAGTGTATTTGAATGTCATAGAGAAGCAGCTAAGACAGAAATTCCAACATGAATTTGATGTTTCCATATATACATATCTATGGATATGTGTATCACCGCATACTTACCAAACCTTTCTCAGGTCATCCTTGTGTGGGATAAGGAAAAAGAAGGAGCTTTTATTCACATTTGGCATGTGAAGAAATAGAAATCATGAGTTAAGGACTTCTTTGAATACCCTCATATCCAACCTTCTCCACGATGCTTCCATGTCCCCAGTGTCCGCCATGTATTTTGACTCTCTGACTTTCATAGTCCAGTTCTTCAGTTCCAGTGTGTAACTCCAGCTCTGTCCACACTTCTGCCCTCCTGTCCTGGCCAACACTTGGGAAGAACTTGCAGCGCCGGCCACAAGTTCTTGTTTCCTTGGCTAGCAGACAGGCACGTGTCATTCTGTTCTTTCTCCACAGACAAGCTGCTACAGACCCAGGGAACTAGCCAGGGACAGAAGGCTGCTGCTCTGCTCAGTGGGGTGACATGTAAGGCAAAGCCAGCTGTGACTGTTACCCTAAGGTCCTCAGGAACACAAAAGTCCCAAAGGGAACCTGTGGTTCATTGAGCACACTCTGATCAGCAATCCCAGACGGCCTCTCCTCACTGCACCAGCCTGGCATGAAACCAAAGGGAAGTAGAGACAGTCCCCAGTGTACAAGCCGGCAGGATGCTGAGTTGAGGGGTCCAGAAGTCAAGTATGTGTTTTTCCAAGAGGCATTGTTATAAATGGGGAGGTGTTCCTAGAGGAACCAAAAATAAATAAATAAATGTCTGTTCAATGTATACCAGGAGTTGGCAAACTTTTTCTGTAAATAGCTAGATGGTTAACATTTCAGTCATGATGGACTATAAGTTCTCTGTTTGGGCTCTTTGGTGGGAGGCTATGGGCAGACCTTCAAAACTGTGGATCCATTTGTAGCCCAAAAGACAGCAAGGTGTGGACCAGGTTTAGCCCATGGGCCCAATTTTCCATCTATGCTCCACACCACCACTAGCTTGTGGTATAGAGCCAATACTACTGAACTGTGGCTGTAGGTGATCAGCATGCTTATAAAAAATAGGTCACTGATGTATCTCCCCTGGACTAAGTCAACGTTCACAGACTGTGTGAGTTGTTGCATAAAGCGGTAAGTCACATCTTCATCATTTCCAGGCAGGTGGTGGGAGCAGAGGGAGGCACATGCCACTCCCCCATTGTGCCCTATGGGCAGCCAGGTCAACAGAAGCCACAGTGACTCCAGGGGTCTTCCAGGCTTAGAAGACAATTTCCCCTATGACATCTGTCCAACTCAGAGCAGCCACTTGCCCAAGGCTGTCCTGAAATTTCTCCCAGGTCCTCAGAACTCATCAAAGTGGAGATCGCCAGAAAGCTTTGGGGCTTCTTGAAGAGGCTCTCTGACCACAGTGCCCTCTGTTAGGAAATTTGGAGCCTACTTGGAACTCATTAGGAAAAGTGACAGGACACAGAGAGTGTCTTCCAGAAGATAAATGGGAATAGAATTGTCTCTCATGCCTCCCTCCTCCTGTGCCTTCCTTTCTTTCTTATTTCTCCTCTTCCTCTTAAATTGAACTCACTAATGGAATAGAAATGGCTCCCCTATAAGAAAATTTACTTAGCACTCTCTGAGAAGTGCAAAGCCATGTTTCCCTGAGCTAGCGCTTCGATGGAGAACCCCCTTCCTTCCCTCTCTAGTCCTGAAGGGTCAGTGAGGAGCCGGGGGTTTCCAGATACAAATAAGGCTCAGATCACATGACTTAGTGCAGCATCTGAGTATTGAGAAAGGAGACTGAGTGACCAGGCTATGGGTAGGACAGTGGAGGCAGACACAGTTTGGAAAGACCCGGAACTATTGGCACCATCCAGTGAAAGCCCCGCAGCCAGCCTGAAAGTGGAAAGGAAGGCATGGGTGGGTGCTGAATGCCAGCTTCCCTTCCACACCCTTTCTCCCACCTCTTGCTGTGTCTACACCCTTTGCCCTTTATAGGCCCCTTTGCTGATTCCACCCTACCCCCACAAATCAAGCCTGCACTCCTGCCAGCTTTGCAGACAATGAAAGGTGTTTCATTGGGGCCCCTGTCTGTGGGATATGTGCTCCGTGCTCTGAGTAAAAGGGCAAGTTCCCAAAGCAATCACAGTAACTTTGGCCATGAGCCTGGGCCAGGAAATGAGGCCAGCAAGGGGAGAGCATCCTCAGGGCCCTGGTCCTTCCAGGACCTTGACCCTCACCTTGGATTTCTGCCTTTCTCTTCTTGGGCCATCCATCCTATGTGAAGGGCACAATCACACTGTGCAGCTGCATTTCAGAGGAGCTGCGGCTTGGAATGGTTTCTGGAGTACTTTTAACCAACCTCTCATACTTTGGGCACCTTTCCCATGCGCTCAAAGTCAACTTTTATTCTCCATCATCACCTTTTGTCTCTTGCCTTTGTTCTCTCTTTCTTGTGAACTTTCCCTCTTAGGAGTTCACTAGGGCCTTCAAGGTCTTGATGAACCCATCAAGTCAACTCAGTTCCCCCTTCACACTAAGCAATGACTGATCCATCAGGAGGCATACTCTCAGCTGGGCCGTCCACAGGGATGCTGTTTCTTCCACGGCTCTGTTCCTTGTTCCTCACACACACACATGCCATGCTGTGTGCTCCTGGAACTTAGGATTCCCCTTCTCATGTACCCTGCCCTTGAAACATCTGCCCTGAAGAGTCTTCTCCCATGTGAGTGTTCCAGTTTTCCTGGCACCTTCAGCATTGGTAGCCCCATGTTCATTTCCCAGTTCCATTTTTGCCCAATAATGCAGGCTTGTGTGGCTTCAATGACATTCATTGGTATCCTTACAGTCCTGGATGCTAGAAATCTCAAATCAAGGTGTTAGCTGTCTGTCTCATCTTCAGCCGATGTTGACTTCCCCCTGAATTTCCATGTGGTCTTCTACTTCTTACAAGAACACTGGTCACGTTGGAGGATCTGTCCCCGTGATCTCACTGCACCTTAATTACCTTCAAAGGCTACTTCCAAACACAGTCACATTGTGAGGACACGTGAGATCAAATTGAAATAGGAATTTAGGAGGCATTCAATTCCACTCATATGATCCCATACGCTCTCTCCTTTCTTCCCATACCAAAAAAAAATCCATAATCCTTTACCTAGGCAGGAAGTTCAAATTCAGTCCTTTCTGTTTATTCCTCCCCCAAGTTTTTATGCCAATTGTCTGTAAAATGTATTTAGCAACTACATTGCTTGGATCTCCCAGAAGCTTCTAAAACCTTAGCACTTAAGTGTTTTGAAAGGTGAATCATATACATTGACCTTATGTGGGTTCTGACTTCTCAACCAGATGGAAGTTCTGAAGGGCAGGGACAGTTGTGTCACTCAGTACACACACACACACACACACACACACACACACACACACACACACACA
>CABHPR010141420.1:25655-40814 GCA_902168415.1 Peromyscus melanophrys
TACACACACACACACACACACACACACACACACACACACACACACCAATCCCACAAACTTCAAATATTTTTGTGCACAACTGTGTTTTTAGAACAGCTGCTCCATTGTAAGCCCTTTAACACAGTTTGAAATGAATGGGGACAAGATTTTATAATCATATTGTAGATGAAAGATTTCTCACAGAGAGGGGGCACAAAGATTTGGGCATCAAAGTAGAGAGAGGGGAAGGTCCCACAGGGAGTTTGGGAACTAGGAGCCTGAGACTTGAACCCGTCTATCTCTTCTGAAAAGTTCTAGTGTGAACCTGAACCAGACTCAGCTTCCTGAACCGTGACCTGCTCAGCTCCACCCAGACCGAATCACCAGAGAGAAGCTGGAGCAATGTTGAGATTGGTATAAAAAGAGCCAAAGGCAGGGCCATCACAGTCCTGTGCTTCAGTGCACCCCCATCTCACAGTGGCTCTGCGCAAGCCCCTTGACCCCTCTGGCCCCATGTCTTTGTCTGTGAAAGGGGGAGCAGGTGAGATGTGAGTTCAGAAAGATGCCTCATGAGATGATAAAACCAGTTCAATCATAGTGGGCTCCACTACATGCCCGCATACTCCCTAACTCCCTCCCCCCTCCCAGCTGTCCCCTACATGGGACGAGTATTCTAAAGGACCTTTAAGCCATCTGCAAGCCCCGAACACTCTACATACAACAATTGAGAGAGTTTTCCTTTATCCTTTATCCTGCCTCAGGCTTACCTGCAGAATTCACTAGCATTCCCGGGTGACACTCATTTCTGTATAATTATAAAGGAAATCAGAAACAAGCTGTGCCATGCTGGAGGCTGCCATTCTGAAACTCAGATGTGGGCTTTCAGTTATCTGCACCCTCTCCACCATGCTATTTTCTTTGGATTAGAGACACCTTTACCTGGAAATTCCACTTTAATATTTTTTAAGTTAAGCTCCCTGAGCGGCTTGGAGGATTTCTACGAGGCTCAGGACTGTCCAGGCAAGGATGGTGCTTTGCACTTTTTCCCACTACCAACGTGGTGGTGGGAAGTGTTTTATATTATCTCAGCTGCCCTGTGGAAGTCACTACACACAAGGTGTATGTGTGTTTATAAAACTGATGCCGTGAGAACG
The DNA here is from genome assembly GCA_902168415.1 of Peromyscus melanophrys. NCBI lineage: Eukaryota > Metazoa > Chordata > Mammalia > Rodentia > Cricetidae > Peromyscus > Peromyscus melanophrys. Next base: position 26,789 of record CABHPR010141420.1, read on the forward strand.
GAAAGTCGTTCTGACTGCAGTACGAGAGATGGGATTCGACACACAGCTTCGGTTTAAATTTATCTAAGGGTACAGGGCTAAGCAGTACCTGGCAACTGTCAGAAGTAAATGTTTACAGGATGAACAGCCATTCCCAATCACTAACAGGGGCAGTTTGAGTTGGAGTGGAATTGAGTGCCTGTCATGTGAGCTGTAGGTCAAAACCTATTGTCCTCCAATATTACCATGGGCCCTTGAAAGGACCTCTGGGATCCTCTGGACAGGTAACTTGATGGACAGGTCCACACCCCAAGTTCAGCTGGGCATGACTGGACGGAAACGTAAGCACATTCAGAGGCTGTCTCTGGCAGAGGCTGGCCACCATCTCCTGCCAACAGTCTCTCCTGACTCAAAATCTCAAATGTGCTCTAAGCAGAGGGGGAAAGTCAGTTTCTGAGCTTAGGTTCTTGGCCCAACTATGCTTCAGATAAACACAGTCCATGGCTATTTCAGTTCTGGATTTTAGGGAGCAGCTGTAAGGCTATGGCAAGAGCCAAGGGAAGAGCTTTGGCCCAAATGACTGGTTCTCTGAGTGCTAGAAGGGAGAACGCTGGAGCATTAGCTCTCAGAGGGTAGGAGGGCAACACAGGCTGTCCCACTGACAGAGGACATGTGTCCCAGTTCTAGGAACCCTCTCTGCCAAGGTCTGACTCTCTAAAATATGTATACTTGGGGTTCGAAGTAAAACCTACTACTCTATGAAAAGATGGGGTTTTATTGCATTGGTGCCTAGTATTCTAAAAGCAGAAATGAGGGACATCAAGATGGCTAACCCCTTGCCCCCGAGCCTGATGATTTGGTTCAGTCCCTGGGATCCACGTGGTGGTAGGAAGGAACCAACTCCTGAAAGCTGTCCTCTGCCCTCCACATGTGTGCTATGGAATACACACAAAACAAATACATGTAAAACAAACAAGCAAAGCTCATTTTTAAAAATTACAATACGGTTCCCTAAAGGTCCACCTACCCTGCTTTTTATCGAAACATACACCTATTACAGGAAGCCAGATCCATGTCTGTGACCGCTGTCCTTTCTCCCCAAATCATCCTCTGTCCTTTTGGGATCATTTTAGGAGATGGTGAGTCCTTCCTGGCATGTGGATTTGTCCCTTGTCTAAGCTTCATCTGACAGGGACACAAATGTAACATATCACAGCTGTCAACACTGAACAAAAGCAGTTCAGTGTCCATAAAGCAAGCTTAGGCAATTTCCCCCACTGGATTCTTACACATTAAACATCAAGGCTGGATGTGTGGCTTAGCGGTAGACCACTTGCCCAACGTGAACATGGCTCTAGAGTTGATCCCCTGCACAACACACAGAAACCAGTTAAACCCTACCACCACCATTCCTGTAGTCCCTCAAACTCCAGCATATCCACAGAGGCAGAGGGAAAGCCAGAGTACAAAACAAATTCCACCTTCTTCCTGTGGAAGCTGCCACTGCATGCAGCTGTGGACCCTGTCGTTGATCCAGTATGTAGTATGGACTGTCTGGGACCTAGGGGATGGATGGAGAATAACAGCGACAGAGACACAGTCTTCACCTTCAGAGCCCCCCCCCCCCCCCCCCCCCGTGGTCCACAAAGGGGAGACACACACCAGGATCCTGCATGGGAGCTTGGGAGGCAGCGCCCACTAGCCACAAAATTAGGTTTCTCAAAACTTCTAACCTCCTTTCCAGATCCTGAAAGAAAAGGACAGTGGGGAACAAAGGAAGTTGCTCCCAGAAAGGAAGGAACACACCCATGCAAAGGCCCTGGGGCTGGTGCATCCCAGGTGTGGGCTAGGGTTGACCCTTCTTCAGTTTGCAGGCACAAGGAGGAACAGCTTCGTTAACCATGGCGGCCCCTGGACTCAGCAAACCCCATTCCCCGAGTCCTGCAGGCGAACCACACCTGTTCTCCTACCCATTCCTTCTTTTTAAGACAATGGAAAACTCACTGGACAAACCAGGACACAGTGAGTGTAGGATTCTTTCCTGGTAGGGCCACCAGTTTGGCCTGGCTGAAAATTGAAAAGCATGGGTTATTCAGTAGCCTGCATTTGTTCTAAAAGCTTTCTATATCGCAATGAGATGCCTAAACAGAAGAGAAAAAAAATCTAATTTCTTTCTCATCATACATTTTCTCAAACATGAGGTGTTTGATTTTTAAAGAGCAACCAAAGGCTTGAGAAGACTTAGCAAGGGAACTGTAGGGAAGGCAATTCAGTGCTACTAAAAGCAGAGAAACTGTTGCAGCCAGAAAATGCTGCACAATATGTTTGGGATGAAGGAGTTTTGTCCCGCACAAAGTACTCAGTGAAATGCATCGCTACAATACGACAATGGCTGCCTGCCATGCCAAAGAGGCAGTAGCTGGTTCTGCCGGGGCACATGTTCAGCCAATGGTGTTTGGTGATTATTAGAAACTAAACACAGCCCAGGAGGTGGAGAAAAGAGCGGAAAAGGCAAAGGACCGGAACTGCACTTTTACAATCCGCCAGTGCTTACTGACTTGACTTGCTAGGGCACAGGAAAAGTATATCTTAGTAAATGGGGCTGCTGCTACTCAGACATGAACCCTGACATTTGCTGGCCAGCTGCAGCTTTTCTGCCTGTCTCTTCCTCCAAGCTGCTGAAAATGCAAACCCAACATTTCCTTCTGCCAGAGATGCAGATGTGGGCTGCCTGGCTGGTTTTAGATGCCATTACTCTTCTATAACCTTGACGATTGTGAGATGTAAGATTCCCAGAAGGCACAGTTCCTAAGTGCCCAGTGCTTGAGAACTACGCCCACTGGCTCCAGGTTTGGCCTTTGGTCAGTGGAGTTGATGATCACATTCCCTTCAGTTAGTACGAATCATGCTGAGCCTGGTATGTGCTCTATGCTCTATAAGGAAGAATTCTCTCCCATGTGAAAATAATATATTCATATGTGTGCATTGTTGTACTTGAAATTGTGTGCACTGTTGTGTATTGATGCATATAAGCAACACCCAGACATCTACAAAGGCTTTGAAGCATTTAATTCCATTTAAATGGACTCCATACCCTTGGAATGTGCTATTTAAGTGTTCATGAATTTTTTACACACCATTTTTACAGTCCATTTGTTTATGATGTGACATGGTAAATAATCATGTTGGTTTTGTGTTCTTTTTGTTTCTCAAAATAAATGTACATAATACTAAGCAAATGAATAAATTATTAAAATATGGACTTTATGATCGTGCCCACTGTTAAAAATAAATTTATTTTATTTCTTTCATAATGTGACTGTTCCAATGATGAAAATTTATAAGGCCCTTATACATATTGATGTCATGTATTTAAGCTTTGCTCAATATTGATGAGTGTTCCCTAATAAAATATTTTAAACCTCTTTCTCTAAACACATAATGCCCTCATTACTCAGTTGTGACGTGCTGTTAATATGGCTAGTGATAAATGAAGTGGGTAGTTGAGGCAAGGAAAGCTATTGTTTGGAGAATGGACATGCAATATGCAGGATGACGGCATTCAAGACACAGGCCGTATGACTGGGTCATCGGGCTTAGAGGGAAGTAACCAGAGAAGGAAGTAATAGAAGTCAGACATGGAGATATTAAATGTGTTCTAGGCCGATTGTATTGAGTGGCCCAAAGCCAAGGTAAGATTAGAGCAGCCAGTGGTCCGAAAAGGGTGTGGGCAATTGAGTCCAAGGAGAACTTTCCAATAGAGACTAGTTTCTAACCACAATGTCAGAATCCCAGAACCCCAGAGTTACACTTGAGCCCCATCCCCTCTAAAAGATTGCTCACTATGACCAAGTGAGCTTTAGTCCAGGGGCGCAGGCATGGATCAACATGTACAAATCAGTACATGAGACTGGTAGATGCAGGGGCAGAAGTCACATGATCGCTTCAACAGATGCAGAAAGGCCTTCGGCGAAGTCTAACATCCTTTCATGATAAAAGCCCCACAGACTAGAACTGAAATGAGCAGACAAACAAAAAATGAACGGAAGGGACATACCTCAACAAAATAAAGGCTTTCTGTGCCAAACCTATAACCAACAGTATACTAAGTGGGAAAACACAAAACATCTCTACTGAAGCCAGGGCAGGAGCAGGGCGTCCACCCTCTCTACTCTCATATGCACACGGTTTGAAGTCTTGGTTATAGAAATAAGATAAGAGAAAGAAATAAAAGGACCAACAATAGGAACTAAAGAAGCCAAATACTATGATAGGCAGATGATAGTTCCCATACATAAGAGGCCTAAAGATCCCATCGGAAAACTCTTACATGTGATAAACACTGTCTATAAAATACCAGGATATAAAATCAGCATACAGAAACCAGCAGCTTTCCTATATGCTAACTACAGATAATTCCACTCATAATAATATACAGAAAATAAAACATCTAGGGAAAGCCTTACTAATGAAGTGAAAGACCTCTATAATAGAAAATTTAAAATACTAGAGAAATTGCAGAAGTCATTTAAAAAGGCTTCCCACACTCAAGAATAGTCAGAATTAATATAGTGAAAATAACTACATTACCAAAAGCAATGTACTGATTCAATGTAACCCCCCATCAAAATGCCAATGACAATATATCGTGTGTGTGTGTGTGTGTGTGTGTGTGTGTGTGTGTGTGTGTGTGTCCTAAAACCCATATAAAAACACAAAAGACCCGGTATTATTTACCGGGCGTGAGTGAGAACAGACCACGAGATACAACAAAACCCACTTTTAAGAGTTTATTAGGAGGGTAGAGGAGGGCAAGTGGACAGGCCTGACGGAGAGAGAAATGCGTGGACCGGGGCAGGGAATGGGTGGAGTCTGCTTTTAAGGATCATCTGGAGCATCCGTATAGGGGCTTACGTAGCCACGCTACGCACATACATTATGTGGCCATGCTTCGCACGGATTACGTAGGACGGAAGGCCCTGGAGTGACTAAGCATTTTGCCTGAATGCTGATAGCGCATGCGCAGTCGTGAGAGTCTGGAAGCAGCTAGGGTGTTGGGAATGATAACACCTGGAGTAACAACGCACTCCTGAGAACAAAACAAAACCAGACCCACTTTCAGGGCATACTTTCAGAACCGTTCACAGATGCAGCATGGTGTTGGTCAAAAACAGACACATAAATCAGCAAAATAGAGGACCCAGCACTAAACCCACCCAAGCACAGGCACCTGACCTTTTAGAAAGATGCCAAAACAGACATTCAATAAAAGACAGCCTCTTCGACTGGTTGTTCATCTGGCTGTCCCCATGTAGAGGAACAAACTAGATCACTATCTCTTATCCCACACAAAACAGATTCCAAATGTATCAAAGTCCTTAACTAAGACCTGGACCTCTCGAACTGTTAGAAGGAAACATTTGAACACATAGATGTAGGGAAGAGCTGTCTGAACAGGACTCCAGTAGCTCAAGAGTTAATGCCAATGCTTGACAAATGGGGTTGCATGAAACTAAAAACTTCCCAGCAGGGGAACAGTTATTAAGTAAAGAGACAGAGTGCAGCATGGGAGAGCATCCTAATTAGCAAACTCAGCACAACGTTAACCTCTAGTATATCAAGAACTCCAAGAGCTAAACACCAAGAAAAACAAAGCAGCTAATCAACAGACAAGCCAATGCACAGACCTCAAAAGATGAACTAACAAACTGTCAAGAAGCTTGGTGTGGTGGGTGCTGGAGAGATGGTTCAGCACTTAAAAGCCCTGTCTGGTCTTCTAGAGGACCTGAGTTCAGTTCCCAGCACCTACATGGCAGCTCACAACTGTCTGTAACTCCAGTTCCAAGGGATCCAACTGCCTCCTTTGGCTTCTGTGGATACTACATACATGAGATGCACAGACATACATGCGGGCAAAATATTCATACATATAAAATAAATGAATCTTTTTTTAAAAATATGAAAAAAAATTTTCAACATCCTCAGTAATTATGGAAATTCAAAGCTACACTGAGGTTCCGTCCTCAGTCAAGAAAACTATAAAGGCAGGTGCTGGCACAGATGTGGGGAAAGGGGACCCTTAGATACGGCTAATGGCCATAATAGTGTGAGTTAGGCAAGCTGTGATGGTCAACATGCAGGTTCTTCAAAAAGCTAAAGACAGAACCTACCATTTGGCTCTGCCTTGCCACCTCTGGGTACGTACCTGAAGGATGCTTAGTCATTCTTTCACAGAGATACTTGAGTCCCCTTGCTCACTGCGGCACTCTTCCTAACAGCCAAGCCACGACGTCAGCCGAGGTATCCATCAACAATGAATGGACACAGGAAACACCATAGCTATACATATGTGCATACATATGAGGAAGTTTTATTCAACCATGAAGAAAGGAATTGCGTTGTTTGCCAGGGAGTAGGTTTAACTTGAGATCATCGTATCAGGCAAAATAAGCGGGACTCGGGAAAACAGATATCATAAGTTTTCTCTCATTTGTAGATCCCAGATTTTGTAGAGATATATAAACCCATTCACACGTGCATGACATGAAAGCAAAGAGGCTGGGATGTGGAGAAGAAACTGTCCGGACAGGGGAAGAAGGATATGGAGGTAAATATGGTCAAAATACATATTGTACTTGAAAGAATTCTTTATGAAGCCCAGCACCACATACAGTAAACACTCACCAATAAAAATGTAAAGAACAGCAGGTCTTTTTCTACATTCAATTCCTAAGAAATGCCTCTTGTGGGGCGTATGTTTTAGGTCCTACATAGCACCGGCTCCTTACTCCCACCTACACTGAATTTGCTAGTCTCTTTCAGACTCAAAAGGTTGAGTGATAATTCTGCCCCTTTCCATTTTGATGTTAGCCAAGGTATTTAATGACTCTATGAACCAGCTTTCCCAGACAGAGACTGAACACTACGTCATTCTGCTGACCAATTATCATCAGTCCTGTTTATAAATGTAAATTGCTTCTAGCAGAATTTCCAGAAAAAGAATTAGTGTTGTGTAGATGGGAAAAAAACACTCTCTGTCCTCACTCCTCGCTGTCATTCTGTTCTGATCCACATACTCCATATTTAAAACAGGATTTGTGTACATGGAAAGCTGATTCCATTGAGGTTGAGGTGAGTACTGGGGTCTGCACACTACCACACACCACCACTGTGCAGCTCCCTTCTGCAAGAATCAAATGCAGAAGGCCACGAGTCAAGGAAGTGACACTCCGTTTGTAGTAATCCCCAGGAGAGGTCCCACATCCTGGGTGTCATTACTGAGCCCTTCTGACTCCTTCAGGCTTTCCACACCTGGCTTGTTTGAATCTAAAATGCCCAGTGTTGAAGAACACTGGAGGCTCAATCTTGAAATCGTTCCAAAATCCCCACATGGAAATCTAATTTCTAGTGTGAATGTATTTGAGGATGAGGCCTTTGGAAAGTCATTAAGTAAGGAGGAAAGAATCCTCTCTTACAGGACTGGTAGTCTCCCCAAATCCCAAGTATTAGGGAAAGTGAAGGTAACTAGAGAAGATGTTGAGAGGGCATAGAAGGGTGTGTGAACACAATCAAAGCATGGTGTGTGTGCGTGTGGAAATGTCCTAGTGAAGTTTATTAACATGTACAAGATTATCTTGATTGTCAGCTTGATAAGATCCAGAATCACCATAAACACAAACTTCTGGGCATGTCTTTGTCAATATTGGTTGGGTTAATTGAGATGGGGAGTTCTATACTAAATGTGGGTGGTACCATTCCATGAGCTGGGGTTCATCTCTCTCCACTCCCTGACTGTAAATGCAATGTGACCAGCTGCCTCCTGCCCCTGCCACCACGTCCTCACAGGGAGGGACTGTGCTCTTGAGCTGTGAGACGGAATAAACCTCCCCTTCCATATGCTGCATGCATCAGGTACTTTGTACCAGCAACAAGTAAAATAGCTAATACAATTAGTGTATCTTAATAGCTATAATAAATAATAAAATGGCAAGACTATCCCCCAAAATGACCTCAGAAAATTACCTCACCCCTTCTGCCTTATGAAATTGCATCCAGAAGAGCATCTACAAACCAGAGAACAAGCCTCTGACACTGTGCTTCTGGGCACCTTGGCCTCCACAAATTCCTGTTGAGCAGAAGCCACCAGTTTATGGCTTTTTTTATATAACAGCCCAGACTAGGACAAAAGAACACCCCAGTGTCCTCATCTATCCAACTCCACAAACAAAACAGAGGCAGAAACACTGCTAAGTTTTAGCCACACCTACTATACAAGCCAGCCCCTGACCATAGGGTGATGGAGAGGGAACAAGAACAAGGTAGGGTGGCATTCTTACACTAAGACTATGAGGCTCAAAGACAACCACCTAGACCGTACCTTCTTCCTTGATATAGGGGATGAGAACCCTGGAAGGTCCAAGGGTTTCAGGAAGGTCAGGGCCCTAAGGTCCTTCCTCTCTGTGCACGAAGCTCTAGATACATGGAGAGAAGAGGCATCCTTCTCACTCTCCATATAAACACTGTATGAGGGTTAAATTGAGAAGGCCCCATTCCAGTGGCCTTCAGCCCTGTTCCCAGAAGGCAGTTACCACTGCTTATTAACTGATTCATACAACCCATTTCCACTGAGCATTCCCTGTATACCAGATGTCATCTCAACATGCATTAAAGAAAAATGTAATGGGGGGAAAGATGTGGGCCGTGATGCTTGCAGGCTTGACATCTTCCAGAAAGGGTCTACACACATTCAAATACGCAGCTCTTTTCAATTGCCTTAAAAAGCAGAGTGAGCTGGATCTTCTGATTGGTTGCCCTCGGTGCATTTTATAGACCGGCAACTGAGTAAATGGAGGTTCTTGGTTATCTTAGATCTTGTGTTTCTGCCTTAACAAACACAGCGCGGAGTTAGTGCCAAGTCCAGTCTGCTGCCCTTTGGAAAACAGCGGATTAGTATCGAGAGTCACAAAATGACTGCTGAGAGCTTATTTTAGGGTTTCTAGCATTTTGAAGGGCCATAAACTTGTTTCAACAGTGTTGCCACTGCCCAAAATATTTCTGGAACTTCTGAGGTTGCCTGCGGAGTCAATTTATGTATGGTACCGCCCCCTGAAAGTCCTTCATTTGCTTGTGAGCACAGATAATACTAGCCGTGACTACAAAATTCCTTTCTCAAATGAGAAGTGTGAGCCTTCTAGGCTCAGGGAAAGCTTCTGGGACCCCTGCTGTTGGGGTCCTCAAGTGACTATTGCCAATGCATTGGCCAGATGACTCTGTCATCCTGTTAGCCAGATGCAAGTCACAGAGGTCAGACCACTATAAAAAGCTGTTCGGAATAGTCACTGGGAAAAATTAGGTCAATGCTTTTTACAGATTACTCTCTCTTTTTTTTTTCCTTCTTACATTTTCCCTTTTTTCGTGTGTGTGTGTGTGTGTGTGTGTGTGTGTGTGTGTGTGTGTGTATGTGTGTAAACCGGAAGTTAGCTTACTCAGGCGCCATTCCTCCTTGTTGATGTGAGACAGTGTCTCTCACTGGTCTGGGACTCCCCGATTATACCAGGAGGATTAGGCGGAGAGCCCAGGAATCTGCTCAACCTTCCACCTCCCCGGCACTGGGATTACAAGTACAGCCACTATGTCTGACTTTGAATTTTTAGTTTGTCTGTTTTTTTTACGTGCGTTGTGGCAAGCACTTTACCAACTGAGTCATCTCTCCAGCCCCCAACGATTCCTAATCAGTGCCGTTGTTACGATGACTAAAATTTTACTCTGATGCCCATCATGCAAAACAAAGGAAAATGAAGGAGGCATTGACTGTTGTGAGGAAGAGCGCAGACCGCAGCTACTCAGTTACTCACACACATACCCTCTCTCTGCGGCATCCTCCCTAAGAACCACTGCCGCAGGGCTGAGATTGAGCAGAACTGCACACTCTCCTGGAGCGGCAGCCATCTTGCTTTCCCATAGGCTCATTGCCCACAGCCATCAATCACAGAGAGTTCCCCAAACTAGGGAGGGACTGCCTAACTACTGATGTTGGAACATGGTCCCTGAAGGGCTTGGCTTCATGGAAGCCGACTTACTACAGTCAAAAGGAGAGACAAGGACCAAAGCTGGTTACCACACAGGGCCAGCGTCTGCAAGAACTCTTCCTGGCAGACTGAAATCGAGAGCAACCTGAAGTTTAGGAAGACTTGAAGGAAGCATATGGACTGCTCTCAGCCTCAGGGCATGAGGTATAATAGCTTATGACAAAGAAGGTAACAGTCACTCAGGTCTCATTTTGTTCCCTTCTTCCGCAGCAAAGAAAATATTATATTTTGAAAGTAGCTCAAAGACTGGAGCGATGACTCCATGGTTAAGAACACTTTCTGCCCTTACATAAGACCAGTGTTCAACTCCTAGCACCCACATTGGGTGGCTCACAACCACCTTAACTCCAGCTGGCGCCCTCTTCTGGCCTCCTCAAGCACCTGCACTTATGTGCACATGCAAACACATACACATTAACAAAAACTCTTTAAAACTAGCCAAGTAACACATGCACATTGAGCAAGAGTGCGTGGGAAGCATGCCCAAGGCAGGTAGAACAGTCCAAGGAGTTCCATGGACAGCGTGGCCAGAGGAGGAACAGAGCCCAGAAATGAGTCGTGACGGGCCGAGGCTCCAACATCCCACCTTTCCTCGGCACTGGCTGAGTAAATGGTAAGCAGAGTTAGTTGCCCTCTATTTGCAGCTTGGGAGCAGGTGTTCTTTGAAATGCTTTCAATATGTTAATTCGACTAATGCTTTCAATAGAATTTTGACGCAGGTTCTGGGGTTTTTGTTTTGTTTTGTTTTGTTTTGTTTCTTTCAGGAAGAGAAACTGGAGTTCAACAGGGACTGGGAGTTTAGAAAATTGACACAGGTGACCAAACTGGAATCTGAATCCAGTCATTTTGATTTCAGAGATCTTGCGTGTATTGGTGTACATGCACGTATAGGGGTGTGTGTGTGTGTGTGTGTGTGTGTGTGTGTGTGTGTTTTAAGTGTGTGTGTATGTGTGCGCAGGTGTGCTGGTCCATGTGAGCGTGTATGGAAAGCCAGAGATTAATGTACACATGTCCTCCTCAACCATTGCCCTAACTTATTTTTGGAGACAGGGTCTCTCCCTGAACCTAGAACTCTGTTTTGACTACACTGGCTGGCCAGCATGGCCCCAGGATGGGTCCATTTCTGTCTTCCTGGAAGGAGACAAACACACATTCCCCTACTCAGTTTTTATGTGGATCCAGGGGATCTGAACTCAGGTCCTTGTGGTTGTGAAGCAAGCACTCCACCTTGTCAACACCTCAGGAAACCAACTTTTTAACCATAGCTTCTGCAAATTGGACTTATTTCAATAGAGACTCAAATGGAAGAATGCGGCTTACATCTGTAGGCAAATGAGCTTTGTGAGGACCTCCCCTATAAACAGCGTGGATCTGGGGAACATGAAGGGGGAGAGGTCAGGGGGTCATCTGAACAGTAACAGAGCTGAGAGCTACTAGGGGAAGCCCTGCTCCCCAGGAGAAGGACTGGAGTCTTGAAGCTGAGTCTACCAATTTGCTGTTTTTCCAGACTCACCAATCAGATCTAACTCTTCCTAAATGAGACGGATGAAAGAAAAGATAGACTAGGGAGGGTCACTCCCTCCAACATAGACACACAGGATAATTCAGAGCAGCAGAAGGAGCCAATAGAAATCCAGTGTGGCCCACAGATAGCTCAGTGAGGAATCCAAAGCCAGGATGGAGGAGATGGAGGGAGCAGCCAAAGACAAGGCAAGGGCTGGCAGGGTCAGCAAGCAGGACATTTGTGAAGTGGCTGTAACCGGCTTCCTGAAGCGGGCCCTTGACCCGAACTGTCTGCGAGTCGGCCATCTGTTACTGTGACAAAAGACCTGAAGCGATCAACAAGAAGAAGGGAGGATTTATCTGGGCTCGTGGTCGCAGTGTCTGGTCATTTGTCAGAGTTGCTTTGGGCTTGTCACGGTGCATACATCACAGTGGAGGCATTTGACAGGCAGCTCACTGTCTGGAAACCAGAAACCAGGGACTGAAGTCCTTCATTCTGATTCAAAAGCTTGTCCCCAAGCCGGGCGGTGGTGGCGCACGCCTTTAATCCTAGCACTCGGGGCGCAGAGCCAGGAGGATCTCTGTGAGTTCGAGGCCAGCCTGGGCTACAGAGTGAGTTCCAGGAAAGGCACAAAACTACACAGAGAAACCCTGTCTCGAAAAACCGTCTTTCTGTCTTGTGAGTCTCAGGATGAAACTTGGGTCACCAGACTTGGATGCGGGTATCTATCCACTGAGACACCTCACTCGGCCCTCCTCACCTCTTACAGTTCCCACCTCTTCCTTCAGGATTGTGGCCTGAGGACGGCCTTCGACCTAGGTGGCTTGGGAGGATATTTCAGACCCAGACTAGCCTCTGTCTAATCTCTTCTCTGCCAGCTTTTAAAGTCTAGACTGTGTCCCTTTCACAGATGGGAAGACTGAGGCATGTTCCCAGCAAGTGCTGTCATTTGCCAGAGTCATATCTCTCCTCTCCCTGTCATGTAGCCTAACTTCTTAGAAAAGAGGAAAAGAAACTTGCTGAGCTATGAACGAGGCCCCACAACCCTTCAAATTCTCTATTACATGTAACAAAGTTCTTAGTAAAATGTTTAATGTGATTTCTCTCTGAAGAACTGTCATTCCTTATGCCTGACAATATTTGGAATGGGGGTGCATGGCTTTAGAACAAGACATGATATTTAGAGCTGGGGCATCCCCAGATACGTGGCTGCCATCACTGTGCTGGTCCCCATTTCCCAAAGCAAGCATCTTCAGGAAAATGCTCTCCTACACTCAGCTATATTAAGTAGCCTCCAAACTAATTCTGTGGTCCCAGGAGTGAGCTGATTCCATCTGACTTCCTCACTATCTGATGAGAAATCCAAGGAGACACCCCCCAATTGTCCAGGCTTTTGCAGCGACCTCCAGACTTCAGACTCTTTGGAGACTCAGTGTTGAAACCCCAAGATAGTAAATATTGCTTCCGGGGGGGAAAAAAATCTCTTCTCAGAACTCAGCTCAGTAAGACTCTCTTCAGTTACAGCAAAGTGAACGCCAGAGTTAAAACCCGGGTTGCCACAGCTAGCTGATAGTTGGAATGCCCATTTAATCCTCCCTTATTGCCCACACAAAGGGTCGGGGACTCCTGTCATGTTATAATAAATATTTAATGTGAGAAGAAAGGGACTGTTGGGTATTCTGTGGACAGTCAGGAGCATGGAGGTGTGAGACAGACTCCCACCTGTGTAGCAGTATTGTAGTCCCCGAAATATTGTGCACACTAATAAACTTATCTGGGGTCAGAGAGAGAACATCCACAATATTAAACATAGAGGATAGGCAGTGGTAGCACACGCCTTTAATCCCAGCACTTGGGAGGCAGAGCTAGACAGAAACCTATGTGTTCAATGATACAGCCAAGCATGGTGACTCATGCCTTTAATCCCAGAAAGGGAGCCTTTAATCCCAGGGAGTGATGGCAGAAAGCAGAAAGGTATACAAGGCATGAGGACCAGGAACTGGAAGCATTTGGCTGGTTAAGCATTCAGGCTTCTAGCAGCACAGTTCAGCTGAGATTCATTCGGATGAGGACACAGAAGCCTCCAGTCTGAGGAAACAAGACCAGCTGAGGATCCGGCCAGGTGAGGTAGCTGTGGCTTGTTCTGTCTCTCTGATCTTCCAGTGTTCACCCCAATAACTGGCCTCAGGTTTGCTCTTATTAATAAGACCTTCTAACAATTTGTGAAACACACCTGTGCTTAGAACACAGGTCCTCATCTCTTCACAGTGTACAGCCGTGAGGCCGAGGAGAGGCTACTAGGCCACAACAAGGCAAATGAGAGAGAGCCTCAAGTCTCAGGGGCAAGTTTGCTGTGCACATCTCTGTACTGAAATGGCCTGAGAAACACTCCATTCTTAAGGGGAGAAAATTACCCTGCTGGACAAGCCATGTGTCATGGTTGGCTTGGCATGAA